>PVJI01001987.1:0-158348 GCA_004026765.1 Micronycteris hirsuta | reverse complement strand
CCTGTTGATATTCCTCCATACCTTATATAATTCCCTTTAACATTTCATACAATAAAGGCTGGGTGGTGATGAACTTCTTGAACTTGACCTTATCTGAGAAGCACTTTATCTGCCCTTCCATTCTAAATGAAAACTTTGCTGGATAGAGTATTCTTGGATGTAGGTCCTTGCCTTTCATGACTTGGAATACTTCTCTCCATCCCTTTCTTGCCTGTAAGGTCTCTTTTGAGAAATCAGCCGACAGTCTTATGGGAATTCCTTGGTTGTCGGACTTCCTCTCAATTCGATTTTCTGTCAGATCTGGCTGTTTTTGGTTGTATAAATTTCTGATTTTTTTCCTTGTTTGGTTGTGCGAGACGGCATGGCGCCTTCACCTATGCCGCCATCTTAGGAAGTCCCATTACTATATTCTTAATAAATTGGAAGTCTCGGAACGAGGATGCTTTGTAATGCACCAGCAATCTAGCTAGAATGTTGGAATATTGCAATGGAGGGGGGACAAGTGACAGCTGTCCTCACCTCCCAAAAAAAGGATTTTGGGGGGGAGCTTCAAAAGGAATAACTCCATTAGTAGGGTGGGGAAAACCAGGCTATAAAACTAAAATGAAAGAACGCTTTCCTTACGGTGCCGTGGTGCTGTAGACCATGTCTTTGTGCTACACACTTGGATTTTGAAATGGTGGTTTTTATAATTTAGAAAACAGCCTCTCTGTAAAAGTCACATCCCGTGCCCTTCCATCAGCTGCTGTTAAATTTGTAGGCATTAGAGCCCAATTTTGGTGCGTTTTCCTTAGCAGTTAAATTATACCCTTTTAGCCCAGGCAGGTGTGGTTCCCAGTTCGATTCCCAGTTAGGGCACATGCCTGGGTTGCGGGCCAGGCCCCATTTGTGGGCGTGTGAGAGGCAACTACACATTGATGTTTCTCTCTTTCTCTCTCCCTTCCCCTCTCTCAAAAAATAAATAAAATCTTAAAAATTTATACCCTTTTATAACCACTTAAAGAGTAAATTAAGATACTTTGTTTAAAATGCTTGTATTTTAAATTGTAAGCAGAAGAAGTAACAAAGTCACACATTTGAAGGAAAATAACCCATAGGAGGGAAGCCCAGACCATTTTCCTTCACACCAAAATTTATTTTCTCACCAGGCTGTTTTCTAAACCTAAAACATTTTTCTTTTTCCCCAAAATGGAAATTCTTGGTTCTGATATAAATGTAATACTTATTTGTTTTATAAATGCAAAAGTTCTTTATATGTATAATCAAAAGTTTCCATTCCCATTGTTCATTGTTGACAGTTTGGTGTAACTTTTCCTGAGCAAATACTAAGGTTTTGTGGGTTTTTTAGTATTTTTCTATATATGAGTCTTACAAGTGTGTTTTTTTTTTCAAAGATTTTATTTATTTTTTAGAGAGAGGGGAAGAGAGGGAGAGAAAAAACATCAATGTGTGGTTGCCTCTTGCACGCCCCCACTGAGGGCCTGGCTGGGAATTGAACCAGCAACCCTTTGGTTCACAGGCAGGCACTGAATCCACTGAGGCACACCAGCCAGGTAGTCTTACGAGTGTGTTTTAACCAAAGTGAGATTATGCCACACTTTCCTTGCCAGGATTTGAATTTTTTTTTTAAGATTTTATTTATTTTCAAGAGAGGGAAACATCCATGTGTGAAATCCATTCTTTTTTTTTTTTTTTTTAAGATTTTATTTATTTTCAGAGAGAGGAGAAGGGAGGAAGAAAGAGCAATGTATGGTTGCCTCTCACATGGTCCCCACCAGGGACCCAGCCCGCAACCCAGGCATGTGCCCCGACTGGGAATCGAACCGGGACCCTCTGGTTCCCAGCCCGCGCCTCAATCCACTGAGCGACACCAGCCGGGCTGAAATCCATTCTTAATGGCTGCATAGTGGCACACAATATTTTGTTCAGTATTGTTTACAATATTTTGTTATTGCTGCAGTGAACATTTAGAAAGGTAAAAGTTTGAATATTGGTGGAGATATGTGTATAGGGTGCATTCCCAGACCATCAGGTTGAATATCATATGCTTATTGGCAATGTTTATTTCTCCTGGGACTTGTCTTTATATCCTCTGCTCATTGTTCTTTTGGTTCAGTTAATGACACATAGGAACTCTTTATTAAAAATATATATATTCCGCCTGGCTGGTGTGGCTCAGTGGATTGAGCACGGGTTGGGAACCGAGCGGTCCCGGTTCGATTCCCGGTTGGGGCGCATGCCTGGGTTGCGGGCCGGGTCCCCAGTGAGGGCCATGTGGGAGGCAACCACACATTGCTGTTTCTCTCCTTCTCTTTCTCCCTCCCTTCCCCTCTGTCTAAAAATAAATAAATAAAATCTTTAAAAAAAAAAAAAATATATATATATATATATATATTCCGCCCTGGCTGGTGTAGCTCAGTGGATTGAGTGCAGGCTGGGAACCAAAGTGTCCCAGTTCGATTCCCAGTCAGGGCACATGCCTGGGTTGCAGGCCAGGTCTCCACTGAGGGCCATGTGAGAGGCAACCATACATTGCTGTTTCTCTCCCTCTCTGTTTCCCTCCCTTCCCCTTTCTCTAAAAATAAATAAATAAAATCTTAAAAAAATATATATATATATATTCCATTAAGTACATGCAAAACTATGTTATTTGTCATATTTTTCACTTGTTTATGGTACCTTTTGCACTACAGAGGTGTCCAGTTGTTTCACGTCAAATCTTTGAATTGTTTATGAATTGGCAATTTTGGTGTGATGGTCTATTTACAAAGTAATTTTTGTTTTGCAAATTCACCATCTGATATCCACTAATTACTGATTGAAACTGGTATTGAAAAATTACGTCCGCCCCAGGATTTAAATGATATTAGTAAGACTGTCCCCTTGCAACTCTCTAAGTTAACGTTCATGTGGGTGGTTTTACTAATTACTGTCCAAATTCAGTTCGCTATCCCCTAACCTGTCACTATATTTTAGATTTTCTTTGAATAAACTGGAAAGACAATGACTGTTTTTCCTTTCACTGGATTTTTTTTAACATATGGATTAATGGGGGAAAAATGTAGAAAGAATGAGTGTGACGGAAATGCCAAAAATGTTTAACCTAACGAAAAGAAAGAACGGATCATGCAAAATAAAAAAGTTATGATTCTAATCTTTTTTTCTTTATTTTCTTTATTTATTTTTAGACAGAGAAGAAGGGAGGGAGAAAGAGAGGGAGAGAAACATCAATGTTTGGTTACCTCTCAAATGTCCCCAACTGGGGACCTGGCCTGCAACCCAGGCATGCGCCCTGACTGGGAATTGAACCAGCAACCCTTTGGTTCCCCGGCCTGCATTCAATCCACTGATCTACACTAGCCAGGACTCTTTTTGAGAACTTTTATTACAGTTTATTTGAGCCAAAACTGACAACAGTTGCCAGGAAGCAAGCTCTCAAATGCTCCCGACCCTAATCTCTTTATTATTATATCTGTGGTGATAGGAAATTCTAACACATCACAAATTCTAGATATCAGAAATGCATTTTCTAAACAAAATTAACTGAAAATGCAAGTGGTAAGCCGACTCAGCGTTCCACCGTTCTGGACAGCTGAGGTCGCTGGTCTGAGGAGTGACGTCATAAGGGAGCAAATTCTCAGTGCTTTCAGTGGTGGTGGGAGGCCAGTTCATTAGTCATAACTGAGGAATGACACATGAAATGACATGAAACCGGATTAGGACGGGCTGTGGGATTGGGCCCAGGGCAAATTTCTCACAGCCTCAAACACATCTCCTTCTGTTCTACCACCCGCCTTGCGTGCCTGTGCTGGTCTCGGACTCTCCTAACCAGTTCCTGTTCTGTTGTTGCATTGGTCCAAACTGAACTTTGTACATGCGGACATGTGGAAGGATGCTGAGGCCGTACGCTAGTCGAGTGGCTGGAAGCTAATGATGGTTTCGTGTAGAGAGTCAGTGACCAGGACACGCAGAGCAGGCATGTGTTGGGAGCAGAACGTGTTGCCTATACATTTATAAGTGGAAGAAATGTCTGAGTTTCTCTGAATGCTGCCCAAAGGTCTGGGGACTCAGCAGTAAGACCTTGCACAAGAGGTTCCCCGGATGGTCCTTTGATGACAGTGAACAGAGCAGATGTCCCTCAGAACTGCCCGGGCATTTGCTCTGGCTGCTTCCTCACTTGAACCACTTGCCCCTTGAAATCCAGCTGTCCTCACCCACTTCAAGTCTGTGCTTAAATCTTACCTTCTCAGTGACCCCACCTTGATAACCTGATGTAAAATAAACCTCTCCACATACAACACACCTGCACCCCCAGTCACTCTCCCTCTGCCTTGAGCTACACTTTCCCAAGTAGCATTTTCTTCTCTCTGTTACATAGTTACTTTGCTTCTCGTCTGTTGCTGCCTTTCCCAGCTGGAATTTTAAGTTCCGCAGAGCAGGGATTTCTTTATCCGCTGATAATACGGCAAGTCAGGAAGACTAGCTCAGATGCAGGGCCTGGGGAAAGAGAGTCTGAATACCTCTTTGGAGGAGCTACAAAATATTGTGGCAATTTTTTAAAAATCCATCATGTATGTTTTGAGCAATGTGTTTTAAGTCTCTAGTTCTGTAAGAATTGTCACGTATCATGGAATCCCTTAATGCAGTCAGTACAGCCTAGCAAGTATGAGTGTTACCATGCTTGAAAGTTCTTTCAAAACTTACCTATTTTCTGCCCTGGCTGGTGTAGCTCAGTGGATTGAGGGCTGGCTGGGAACCAGAGGGTCCCGGATCGATTCCCCGTCAGGGCACATGCCTGGGTTGCAGGGAAGGTCCCCGTGAGGGCCATGTGGGAGGCAACCATACATTGCTGTTTCTCTCCCTCTCTGAGTCCCTCCCTTCCCCTCTCTCTAAAAATAAAAAATAAATTAATTAATTAAAAAAAAAACAAAAAAAAAAACTTACCTATTTTCAAAATACTTGAGATTAAAAATAGGTAACTTCCAGAATAGGAAAAAAATATGTGGAATAAGGGAGCATTTAAAATCAGGAGCTGCTGGGGTACCGATGCCAAGCATAGCCAACAAACCAACCTAGTTCAGGTGCACTCAGTTTTTGAACCCTCTCCTCATCTATTTGGCCTGTAATAACAGATTGCTCTTCCAAGGAATTGTCTGTCTTACAAGTGGCCCAAAGTACTGCATTCAAGTTTAAAGCCACATGTTTTTGAGTCACATGATTGTTGATAGCTGATAGACATCCAGCAGTTGGATAAAATTCAGAGCTGACGCAAACTGAATCCTACCCCTATGAATAAGACCATGGTGGCCTGGGAGCCGGACTCAGAACTCTGCGGCGCCCTCCCCACCCCCACCCAAAAGCAAGTCGAAATTCACAGTGTGTTAACCAGTGACGCACATTTTCTGAAGAATTCAGAGGCAATGTATAGTAAAACTATAAATTCTCAGCAGCCATTTCTATTTTCTTCATAAAATTCCTTTTAACCAGTCCGTTAGCCCTCAAATTTATTTTATTGTTCTAAGTAATTCTATTTTGGTGCTTATCAAATATTTGTCCCTAGATAACTAGGTCTCTTCCTAGGAGAGGCTTTCTGTCCCTTTCTGTTTTGCCACCTCAGCCTCTTGGCTTTTGTCTCTAGTCTCATTACCTCAGGTTAACAACATAGCTGCTTCGGCTCCAGCTGTCATATCTGTGTCTGTCTCCATTTATCAGGGAAGGAAAAGCTTTCCCAGAAGCGCTTCTCACCAACTTTTCTAGGAAAAGGCTAAGCGAGCATAAGTTGTTGGACACATGGCCAGGTCAGATAGAATTGAGGTTTGTTAAGTAAAAGGAGGGCATGATCTTGGGGAGGCAATCAGCAGTGTCAGACACAGCTGAGGTCTTTATGGGCGGCTGTCCTGCTTCCGTGACTGAGTGTTTGTTTGCTTGGCACCTGGCCCTAACATATGCTCTTTCTTGGCTCTCTCAGGACTCGGTGCCTCCTCCTGCTGACTCAGCCTTCTTTCCCTCCACTCCCTGGCACAGCTGGCACTGCCGAGTCTGTCACAGTGCTGCTGCAGTGGGTCCTGCACAAAGCTCTCAGTCAGCTTTTCCTGCCTCCTACTGTGCAAGGGAGGGCAAATGGGATCTTCCTAATGCCTGACCTTCACACCCATCTTAATGATGTGGGTGGAGCTGCCCTCCTGCCTGAGGGTTTTCTTCCAGACTCTGGAATGTGGAGCGGGGACTAGGGCAAGGGCTCTGGTTCTGGGAACCACTCCCTCTTCTGCCCCAGGTCTCAACCTGTGGTTCTGTCTTCCTCACTCCCAGAAAATACAACATCTTCTCTTACCTCTTCAATCTGGAGATTGGTCTTTTTTTATTTTTATTTTTGAAGATTTTATTTACAGAGAGGGGAAGGGAGCAAGAGAGAGGGAGAGAAACATTGATGTGTGAGAGAAACATTCATCTGTTGCTTATCGCACATCCCCAACTGGGGACTGGGCCACAACCCTTGTGCCCTGACTGGGAGTCGAACTGGCGACCTTTGGGTTTATAGGCCAGAACTCAATCTACTGAGCCACACCAGCCAAGGCTCCTGATTGTATTTATTTAATTTTAGAGAGAGGGGCAGGGAGGAAGAAAGAGAGGGAGAGAAAACATCAATGTGTGGTTGCCTTTCATGCACCCCCTACCGGGAACCTGGCCCACTACCCAGGCATGTGTCCTGACTGGGAATTGAACCAGCTACCTTTCAGTTTGCAGTCTGGCACTCAATCTACTTGTTAATAAGCCTTTCTCACTTGACAATACTGGAATACCAAGCCATTTTTTTTCTTTGCAAAATTCTATTTTGGGTTGCACAACATGCTGAATGCAATTAATGTATGCTTTAAAGTGGTTGAAATGGCAAATTGTATGTTATATATTTTACCCCTATTTATTATTTTAAAAAATATTTTATTTATGCCCTGGCTGGTGTAGCTCAGTGGATTGAGCGTGGGCTGCGGGGCAGGCCAGGTTCCCAGTGGGGGCCACGTGAGAGGCAACCACACGTTGGTATTTTTCTCTCTCTTTCTCCCTCCCTTCCCTTCTGTCTAAAAATAAAATAAATAAAATCTTTAAAATAAATAAATATTTAAAAAATATTTTATTTGTTTATTTTTTAGAGAGGGGAAGGAAGGAGAAAGGGAGAGAAACATCAATGTGTGGTTGTCTCTCACGCCCCCTACTGTGGACCTGGCCCACAACCGAGGCATGTGCCCTGACTGGGAATGGAACAGGCGACCTGTGGGTTTGCAGGCGGGCGCTCAGTCCACTGAGCCACAACAGCCAGGGTGTTTTTTTTTTTTTGCTGAGTATATTCCATTGTACGAATGGACCATAATTTGTGTATCCATTCATCAGCTGATGGACGTTTGCCTCATTTCCATCCCTTGGCTACCGGGGCCAGTGCTGTGTTGAACATGCGCATACTTGTATTTGTTTGCGTCTGCCTGATTTTTGCTGAAGACTGAATCCCCTTTTCAGGTGTTCAACAAGTATTTCTGAAACTGCTGCATTGACTTCTGATTCCACAAATGTTTCGCTTTACTGGGTAAAAGCACAGAATCTTGAAAATGACTGTGGTAGGAACTTTGTAAGTCATCTTGTCAACCCCACCTAATGAAACCACACGAACGCCAAGCCCCAGTCTGCTGAGAAAGCCCTCAGTTCAATTCACATCCTGATGTGGGTGCCTGGCTGATGCTCTTCCTTGTTGACTGAACAGGCACAATACAGCTTTTGTTGTCACACGATGGTTCTCCTTGAGAAGGGGTTGTCTCGATTTAAATTTAGTAGCTTGTCATTCGTTCATCATGTTGCTTTTTAAAAAAAAAAAGTTCCACCACTCGGCATTGCTTCTGTAAAGGAGCTATAGCAGTCAGTCTTCATTGGTTTCAGTGATAAAATTAATTTGGGGTCCAAAACAATCTATGAATGCTTCACCATGTATTGTGGGATTTATTTTGTTCCTTTTCTTTGCAGTTGAAGACTTGCTCTGTGTTGGTCACTTTTTTATGAAATGAACCAGCACGAGGTCCTTAGCTTTGCAAGGAACTGTGTTTTCTCAAGCATCGATGTTACATATTTTTCCTGTATCTGACTTTATGAATCTCTACCTTGGTTTTTAGCAGAGCTGCATGAAATTGACAAGGGGTGTAGGCATAAAACCAGGGGAATTCATAAAACAATGATTATCCAACCTCACTTTTGTAAATCCAAGGGTGATAAAAGTCAAGGTTGGAAGGCAGGGACTTGGTCTTCATCGCTGGATCCCCTTATGCCAGGAACAGTGCCTGAGACACAGTAGGGGTTCAGAAAATATTCGTTGGATAATGAGTGAATTTCACTCTGGTTTCTGAAACAATGCTAGTAAAAGTAGGTGTAATTTTAAAAATAGAAAAAATAGCCCTGGCTGGTGTAGCTCAGTGGATTGAGCGTGGGCTGGGAACCAAACGGTCCTGGTTCGATTCCCAGTCAGGGCACATGCCTAGGTTGCAGGCCAGGTCCCCATGCGAGGCAACCATACATTGCTGTTTCTCTCCCTCTCTGTCTCCCTCCCTTCCCCTCTCTCTAAAAATAAATAAAAATAAAATCTTAAAAAAAAATAAATAAAAATAGAAAAAATAGCATAGTGAAAATGAATTCCTATGTCTTCTTTATAAAGGTTATTGTAATCATGGACTATCTCTTAGAAGTTAGGTTTTTAACCGTTACCTATCTACCATGGTTCAGGAATTATTTAAAAAAATTTACTTTTTATTTAAAGAGTATTCTTGTTATGACAGCTTGTTTCGTGTTTCTAAATCCTTAAATCTTATAGCAGTTTGCACAGTACTCTCCAGCTGTTTCATACTGCTCACCAACCTCAAGTCCTACACTCCATCCTTTTAAAAACTAGAGCAATAAATGAGTCAACAATCCTCGCTCTCTTGCAACTTACATTCTGGTAGGGGTGGAGTAAGACAGGTGATGAAATAATAAACCTGCTGTGCTGCAGAAAACCAGCAGAGAAAATAATTACTGCTAAAGAGCTGTGTAGGAACAGACCAGAAACACCCATTGAGTTGTAGAGAATATCCTCTACTTATTTTTGTTCGAGGATCTTAACTACCTTATACCATTAAAAAAAAAAAAAAAAGACCAAAGTAATGCATGCACATAATTCTTATTTTTATTTTTTTTAAAGATTTTATTTACTTTTAGCCCTGGCTGGCGTAGCTCAGTGGATTGAGCGCAGGCTGGGAACCAAAGGGTCCCGGTTTGATTCCCAGTCAGGGCACATGCCTGGGTTACGGGCCAGGTCCCCAGTGAGGGCCATGTGAGAGGCAACCATACATTGCTGCTTCTGTCCCTCTCTGTCTCCCTCCCTTCCCCTCTCTCTAAAAAAAAAAAAAAATAAATAAATAAAATAAAATAATTAAAAAAATAAATAAAGATTTTATTTACTTTTTTTTTTTTTAAGATTTTATTTATTTTTAGAGAGGGGGAAGGGAGGGAGAAAGAGAGGGAGAGAAACAGCAGTGTATGGTTGCCTCTCACATGGCCCTCATGGGGACCTGGCCCGCAACCCAGGCATGTGCCCTGACTGGGAATCGAACCGGGACCGCTTGGTTCCCAGCCCGCGCTCAATCCACTGAGCTACACCAGCCAGGGCCAGATTTTATTTACTTTTAGAGAGAGGGGATGGGAGGGATAAAGAGAGGGAGAGAAGCATCAATGTGAGAGAGATATATTAATCAGCTGCCTCTCGCACACCCCCAAATGGGGACCTGGTATGCAGCCCAGGCATGTGCCCTGACCAGGAATCGAACCTGTGACCTTTTGGTTTACTGGATGATGCCCACCCCACTGATCCACACCAGTCAGGGTCATGCACATGATTTTTAAAAATCAAGTATATCAGGATTTAGAATGAAAAGCATCATTGTTATGTCCCCTCCCCCCTTCCCCAGAGACCACTAATTTTTTGCTTTTTGCTCTTCTGGTAGTTAACTTCCATATCTCTAAAAATATAATTATATTGTTATTTATCATCTGTAGATGTTATCTATTGATCTCCTGTTTTGACTAAAGCATCACGCCTCTCTCCCTCAACAGCTCTACTACTCTTTGCAGTTATCCCTGTTGGTTACATTAATAACATTAATAACCTTTATTTTTGTTCCGGAAAGATGGAACAACAGATATTTACCCACTTTCCCACTGTGTAGAATGAAGCTTTGGGAACTCCCACCTACCCTGAGCAATGAATGAGTCAACAATCCTCGCTCTTCCCTCCATTTCCCAGAGTTTTGTCCCTGGAGTTGTTCTAATACTTTCCCTGAAGAGCCCAGTGGTTCCAGGTGACATTGTAATGTGAGCGTTCACTTTGAAGCAGGGCTGGGCAACTTTAACCCTAACACTGCCCTCCTGTGGGGCTGGAACAAATACCCTAGTAGTAAGTAGTGTTGGGCGTCGGCCTTGATCACTAAATTTTAAGAGGCATCAAAAATAGTATTTTAGCCCGGCTGGTGTAACTCAGTGGATTGAACGCAGGCTGGGAACCAGAGGGTCCTGGTTCGATTCCCAGTCAGGGCACAGGCCTGGGTTGCAGGCCAGGTCCCCAGTGAGGGCCATGTGAGAGGCAACCATACATTGCTATTTCTTCCTCTCTTTCTCCCTCCCTTCTCCTCTCTCTAAAAATAAAAAATAAGCCCTGGCTGGTGTAGCTCAGTGGATTGAGCACGGGCTGGGAACCAGAGGGTCCCGATTCGATTCCCAGTCGGGGCACATGCCTGGGTTGCGGGCCAGGTCCCCATGAGGGCCATGTGAGAGGCAAACCATACATTGCTGTTTCTCTCCCTCTCTCCCTCCCTTCCTCTCTCTAAAAATAAATAAAAATAAAATCTTTAAAAAAAATAAAAATAAAAAATAAATAAAATCTTTAAAAAAATAGTATTTTAATGCAATATTTTTTAAAAATCAAAATTAATGCAAAAAAAACCGTAATGCACAAAACCTTGGCATTTAAAAATAAAGACGGGTTCAGAAGAATGAGTAGAGCAGACGAGAAATAAACAGACATGTGTACAGCTGCACCCAGCCTTCCTTAGCAGCGGCCCTTGCCTCATTCTACGCACCTGTGATTATTACACAGGTTCACAGGTTGCCTATCAGAGCTGGGAAGTGTTCAGATTGGGCGGGGGTGTGCCTTTCAGTTGAGGAACTTGGATACTGGATTTCAGGGGCGCCATCATCACTTTGACCTCGGAGCTTGCAAACCAGGGCAATGTTGAAGTAGGAAATGGCATTTTTGTGATTTAAAAACACGAATCGAAGGGAGGGGCCCCCAGATCAATTCACTTTGTTCAGAATTTCGTGCCTTTCCACTGTAGTTCCCTCCCCACTGCTCTGTGCGTGCCTGTTGGTCCAAGCAGCAGCATGCTTTGAATAAAGGTCAGCAAAGGGGTCACTCTCCCGATTATTCTCTTTTACCCGGCAGATAAGCCGGGTCCCCTTATCCACCCTGAGTCGCTGCAAAATCCTGGGCTTCCCCGACAGCTGCAAATCCCTTCCAGGAGCTGCAAAGCTTCTGGGGTTGCCATGGTCCATGGGAGTGAAATGCTGGCCGTCCCTACTGCACCAGCCCCGAGCGGGCTGTCGCTGTCACCCCTCCAGCCCCTTTCAAAAGCTTTTAAAAGAGATCCAGGGCGGGGGAGGGTGGGGGAACGGGACAGTAACCAGGGCTTTCGTCCAAGCGGCTAGAGCGAATAAAAGAGGCCTTTCTCACACTAACGGAGCAAGTGCTGGGCTCGGTTCAAGAGATTTTTAGCCCTCGGTCTTTCCCCGTGCTTCCCAGGCTTTCTCTGCCGTGGGCAGCGCTTTCAGCCTTTTCCCAGGGACTCCTCGCCCTGATCTCTCCCTGGAGGGCCCGAGGATGCCCCCTACCCCAAGCCTGCGGTGCGCAGCTCTTCCTAGCTGGTTTCAAAGAATTTCTCGCCCAGGGTGGGGGGAGGGTAGGGGGAGACTGAGCTGCAAACCGAGAGGCGGGGTCCGCGGGCTGTGCCTCGCTCCTCCCGGGCACACTTTCAGAAACGCGGAACTGCCAAGACGCGCCGCGCGGGCGCAGGCCCCTCGGGGTCCTTCGCAGCTCCCTCCCCACTCGGGTCCGCGGGCCGGCGGGCGCGGGGTCTAGGCTCGCCCACCCCGGGGCCGCGGTGGGTGCAGACAAAGCGGCGGCAGCAGCGGGGACTCGGACGCAGGACTCCCGGCGCCCGGCCGGGCCGGGGGCGGGGAACGCGGGGAGGAGCCGCCGCGGCGTCTTCTGCTGGCGGCGCGCGCCCGCCCGGCTCCGCGGCGGCGGCGGCGGC
Source organism: Micronycteris hirsuta (assembly GCA_004026765.1). Taxonomy (NCBI): domain Eukaryota; kingdom Metazoa; phylum Chordata; class Mammalia; order Chiroptera; family Phyllostomidae; genus Micronycteris; species Micronycteris hirsuta. Next base: position 145,974 of record PVJI01001987.1, on the reverse strand, counting down.
GGCGCGTCACGCTTTCCCCCTCCCCGCCCGGAGCCGACGAGCCGGGAGGCGGTGGTGGCTGCTGCGGCGGCGACGGAGGTGCAGGTGGCGGCGGCCGGCGGCCGGCGGTGAGCGGGGCCCTCTCCCTTCCCCTTGCCCTCTCTCCCCTCCCGCCACGCCGGGCCCGCGCCGGGCCGCCCGGCGCCGTGAGGGGGACCGAGCCCCGCGCGCCGGGCCGCCCCGGCGGGGACCCGGGAGCCCCGGGGGGATGGCCCTGGAGGCCAGCGGTGCCTGGGCTGCTCCCCGGGAGAGCCGGGAAACTGGCCGGCCCTGTGAGCGCCGCGCCCGGCCTTCCCTTCCTCCGCCCGCCTCAAGATGGAGCTTGGACTCCTTGCCCTGCGCCGCCCCAGTCTCCGCGCGCAGCCCGCGCCCGGCTCTCCTCCGCTCGGTCCTGGGGCTCTGCGCCGGGCCGGACCTGTTGCCCCCGGGCGCTGCTGCTGCCGCCTGGTCGCCCGACCGTTCCCCAGGCCCTTGGCCCCGGTGCCCGCGAGCCGGAGCGGAGGGCACCCCGTTGTGGCCTCCGTGGCGGGCGCCGGCCGGCGGTATGGCCCCGGCCTGGCTGGTGGTGGCTTTGTCCCCGCACTCCCCTCCCCATGGGACTGTGATTCTTGGAGAAGGTGGATGATAAGAGGTGACAAGGATTTCTGAAATAACAACACTGCTCTGTAACCCGAACCGTCTGCCTGGGCAGGGGATTGGCTCGGAAGGCAGATGACACTTGTTCCGGGGTTATTTTAAAAGCAGGGCCTTCGATTCCTCTCCTTGGGGGAGGAGGGGGGGCTGGGCTTCAAAAACCTGGTTTGGATTGGGGATTAAATCCCGAGCTCGACTGTTTGCCCCTTCCTGTGGCTTTTCCATCTGGCGGGGACCGAGCGCCACCCCCTCCTCCCGCCGCAGCCCCACCTCTTCAGCAGGAAGAAATTACATGTTAAGTCTGCAACCCTTCTGGGTACCTGTTTTTAGCAAAACTTGGGGACCAATTACCGTATTTAGAAAGGAGGGTAGAAAAAATGCTGCAATTTTTGTTTGGGTTTTTTTTTTTTTTTTTTTTTTGGTTCAGCCTTGCCTTGCTGTTGTAGATTAGGACAGTGCCTGCTAGCGAGACCTCAGTGAGGATCGTGTTGCTGCCGCGGTTCAGGTTGTCGTTCCAGTCGGTGTTTCTGTTGTATTATTATTACTGTTACTTAGAGTGTCCACAAGTCCAGAGACCAGTCTTTGACTTTGGGTTTTTTTTAAAAAGTGAGGGGAGAGAGAGGTATGGAAGCATCGATTTGCTGTCCTACTTACCGATGCATTTATTCTTGCCTTTGCCCTGACCTGGGATGGAACCTGCAGCCTTGGTGTGTCTAAATGAAGCTCTTAACCAAGTGAACTACCCAGCCAGGGCTGCCTTTGGCTTTTCTTAAAAATTAAAAAAAAAAATTCGTTTCAGTTACACTTGACATTCAATGTTATACTCTTTGACTTTGGCTTTTAATGGTAACCTTTTGCGAGAATCCTCAGGTATGTTGCTCCCCAGCCTGGGGGCATTTTTTCCCCTCTGAAAATAACAGCAATTACCATTTATTGAGGGCTTCTTGTAGTCAAGCCCTGGGCAAGTCTTTCATGTGTTTTATCTCAGTGATTCTAACCCAGTGGGGGGCCCTCATTATCCCCATTTTATAAAGGAGCCCTAGGAAGGGGAAGCTGCCTTACTCAGGGTCACAGAGGGAGCAAGTGGTGGTGTCAGGATTTGAGCTCAGGAGTTCTGACTCCAGGTGCTCAATAATTAAATGATTATAGTGAGTCTCTAGCAAGGAGCAAGGCTGGCCGTAATTAAAGAAGTGGGTGAATGCTTGGCCAAGGGCTGGTGCTGAGTTTTTAAGGTTGAGAAAAAGAAGTGCATCTTTGGCTTCCCACTAGGCCTGATTCAAAGAATAAACAAAAACCTTAGGACTGGAAGTGTGTTGGAACCTGTAGGTCTCCATCTGAAGATAAAGCTCACACCCTTCCCTGCTTTCAACAATTGGTTGGGCACCTGGTGCGCCTTGTGAGGCACAACGTAAGCCGCTCTGGTTTCTGTTCTTTAGAAGTGTAGAAAGAATTTGGTGCGCTTATTTACATTTAAAATAGTTCTTTTACCCAGTGTCTGACATTGAGTCTGTTGCATCCCATGTGATCCATATATGCATGTGAACTTAACTTAGTAATGTTTGACTCTTGCTTTTTTAAAAATTAATTTGAGATAGAGACATCGATTTGTTGTCCCACTTATTGATGCATTCATTGGTTGATTCTTGCATGTGCCCTGACTGGGCATCCGACTGCAAGCTTGGCGAATGGGAACGATGCTCTAACCAACTGAGCTACCTGGCCAGGGCGACTCTTGCTTTTTAAATGCTGTCTCTGTGGGATTCCAGACTTAGTGGATGAGGGGAGGGATAAGAGATGACTTGCTCCTCTTGTACTCCATACAAAGATCGGCACCTTTGAATGCATCACATACTGGCTGCCTGGAGTTCCTCAGTTGTTGCTGTTTCTGGTCTTCCCTGTGTGTGTGTGTGTGTGTGTGTGTGTGTGTGCGCGCGTGTAAGGTCCTTGCCACATGTGTATTTCCCTGTATAGCACCCTCTGCAGGATTCTGCAGAGTCCCCAGTGCTCGGTAAATATTTGTTTAGTTAGTTGAAAATATGAGGTCCACAAGTTTCAAACTGGTTGAATAGGAGTCAAAGCTAAAGAAAAAACCCCACAGAAGGTAGTATAGTAAAATCACAGGAAAATTACTTAGTATTTGTTAATATTAAAACCTCATCTATACAGTGTTAACTAACGTGATCACCTCCTATAACTTTACACTTTATCCACATTGTCAGTTTCTTTCGTCTCTTCCTTGTCCAGGTGAGAGGGGAGGTGGCTTGTCTTTTCCTGTGATGACAGAATGGACATTGGTGTTCGTTGCAAGCCTGTTGTTCAGGTTGAGGTCCTGTGGTTTGCCTGTTGATGAGCTAGAATTAGCTCTCTTTCAGTCTTAGCTCAACAGCTTTTTATTGAGCACCTACTGTGTGCCAGGTGCCGTTTTGGGAGCTGGTGATACAGCAGTGAATAAAACACAGAAATCCCTGTTCTCTTAGGACTTTCCTTCAAGTAGGGGAGGCAGAGAATAAACACATGAATAAAATTGATAGTAGCGATACACAGTAAGAAAAAAAAACAACAGGTATTACGTTGTGGGAACAAGTTAGGGCAATGGAAATTTTAGGTAGGAGAGTCAGAGGAGACCCTGCTGAGAATGTGGCTTTTGAGTAGAAATCTAGAGGAAGCAAGGAAGGGAATATAGATCCAAGAGGGAAGAGCAAGTGCAAAGGTCCTGAGGTGGAGGCTTGGAAGGGGGCAGGTAACGTAAGGCACTGAAAGGTACAGAATAATGCCATGTTGTTTGCAATTTTGATGAAGAAACAGTTAATAGGGGAACCGAGGCTCAAAGAATTTTACTAACTTACGTATAAGGTCACACAGCCAGTGAGTACAGAGCTGGAAATTGAACCCGAGTTTATATTATGTGATGCTGAGCAGTGCGGAGAGTGTGCTGGCGGTGGAACCTGCAGCGACTGGCAGAAAGGCCCCGCCAGCGCTTGCTGTTGAGACTCGTGACTGTGCGTGCACTTTCCTATTTGTGTGTAGGATCTTGGCTCCTCCCTGGGAGGCCTTGTGACTGATATTTGCCTCTATAGCTTTTTCCTGGAATTGTGCTCCCAGCAGCAAAGCCTTCCTTTTTAGTCTTGAAAGTTCCCTGGATCAACATTTATGTTTAATATAAACCTTTATGTTGTTCTCCAGGAACACCCTGCATATGAATTTTTTAGATAGCTGTTTAGGGAGGCTTTAATGTATAACAGCATCTTATAGATTTTTAATATGCGTAGTATATTTTCCCCATGTAGATGGAACTCAAAGAATCCATATGCTTTAAATCAGCATTTGGGTTCCAGTGCACTTTTAAGGGAAACCGTATTGACTGATGGTACTACACAAGAATTTCAAGTGCGAGTGACCTCTTCAGATTTCAGTCAGGGAACAGAAGAGGCCCTTTCTTTCTTTCTTTTTTCTTTTTTTTTTCTTTTGGTAGGTTGACAGACTTAATTAACTAACCTTGATTTTGGCTGGGACATCTGGGTTAATATCCTGGCCCTGGCACCGAGTACCAAGGAATCTTGGCCACAGTTAGTAAAGAGCTTTTTTCCCCCCTCCTGATCTCCATCTGGCACTTCCAGAAGGACAGATTCCACTCGCACTAGCTCAATGGGTGGGTCTGTTTTTTAATTGTCTGTGTTATTGTGGTTCAGCAACAAAATCTTTCAAGTATTCTTTGCGGACTGTTGGAAAAGGAGGAGCAGTCCTGTAAACAGGGTCCCTGTGGGGAACCTTCTCTGGTATGTCTGTCCCCGGGGAGATGCGTTCTCGTCTGCCTCTTCTCAGGAATCTTGGTGAGACGAGAGAGGGACCGTTTGCGGCCCTAATGTTTCATATGAGCAGGTCTGACATGCTTCCGACTTGAATTAAGTACTTTAATATGTGTATTCTCCTCTGCTCACTCATATCTAAGAATAGCTTGGAGCACATCCCGGTTTTGGCTCTGCCCACTTTTCACACTTAAAATTGCTGTGTCCTCGATTTACTGTAGCATCTCAGAAGTTCAGGGCCTGAAGATCCAGATGTTCAGGATGTGTCTATCTAAAATTCGGGTTTGATGTGTAAAGGGCGTACAAAAGGAAGGCAGCTTTCATGAGTCCCCACCCCCAGATTCTACAAATCCCTAGTCAAGCAGTGCACTGAAATATTTGGCGTATCTTTTTCCTTTCTCGGAAGAGATAAGAGATGCTAGGGATATTTTCCTAAACATCTTTTAATCAAATCTTTTGACTTCCAGCATTCTCTCTTTAACTGATTTTCTCCATAGCTTGATTTCTTATTGGAGATACTGTGTTCTAATACCCCAGGCAGGAAGGAACCTATTTAAGACTTTTCTTTTCCAGGCTATAGAATGCATAGACTTTATAGGCAGGGTAATTTGTTTCACAGCCTCTGTGAGAGAAAACTTTTCCCACTCCGTCTCACACGTGGCTGGCCAGAACAAAAGTGTCTCACCTGAAACCGTGTTGATAATTTTGCTGTGAGGCACATGTGGCTTGCTTAGGTGGTTCCGTTGAGAATCTAGTACCCGAGTCAAATTTAGATTTTAGTTTTCCAGTGAAGTTACTATGTTTCTTTGGGATTCTTAGGTTTATTTCTTCCTTATATACTAGTTTTACAATCCCAGTGGCCCTTACATTTTCATAGCACATACTATTTTATAATATGTGCATGCAGTACATAAGGCATAAAACATACGGACACAAAAACACAGGAAAAAAGTGGATTATTCATAATTCTGTCCAGAGAAAGTCATTTCAATATTTTAGAGCATGTCTTTCCAGTCTTTTTTTATACTTAAAAAATACTTGTCTGGATCTATGTTTCTACTGTAAGTAATTAAAAGTGTAATATTTGCACTGGCAATATTCTCAGCAAACCAGCCTGGGGAATGAGAACTACTATTAAGAAGCTTGAGGTCCTGGATTTGCTTCAGGCTCAGCTTTGTGAGTCCTGTGGACTCGGGCAAGTCGCTTACCCTCTCTCACTGGGCTTCCTGCTTTGTTCAGTGGGGCTGACCCTGCCCTGTCCGGCCCACGGTGCTGCTGTGCTGATGAAAGGGACTCGGCCTTGCTGAACCAGAGATCCCTCGGGAACCGTTTGAGCCCTTTCAAATGCCAAGGAGGCTGAGGAAGACAGGTGAGGCCAGTTCCTGTCACTGGTAGCCTGTCATTCACCTGGTTGGTTTGGTAGCATGGTTAAATTTATAGCACATCTTTTCAGGTGAAGGTGACCAATAGAAAGTGTCCATGGAGTGGGAGAAAGCCTTCAGAATGCGTTTATCCCCCATTTGTTGAGTGCTGGGAAGACGCTGTGCTGGGTACCAGGAGCTCTGTCTCACAGGTGGCGTGGTGGCCCTGTGGAAGATGCTCCGATCATTTGCCTTGGATGTTGTGTATACGTGAGGGAATCAAGGAACGCTTCCGAAGTAGGCATCAGCGCTTGTGTTTGGAATTGTTGGAAGTCTAGGGTAGTTTCTACGCAAGAGTAGCTTAGGTAGAACATTGTAGGCCAGAGGGAGCAAAGGTCCGAGGCACATTGAGACAACAATCTGCTGCCCTGTGGTTTGAGGGCAGGTAACAGGGAATAAGACTAAGAAGTTCAGGTTGATGTCAAGGAGAGGCACCTCTGCCCTGGGTTGGGGGGGCGGTCCATCCCACTGGTCTTCAGCATTTCGAATCACGGAGTTCTCTGCACGTCGTTTTTTCTGGTGTTTGGTCAAAACCGCCTGGTTGTCAGGGATGAACAGGAACACTGTGGGGTGCACCCGTCACCATTTTTGCTCGAAGTGGTGCGAGCATCACCACAACCAGTGGTAGAGTATCTTCTTCATACTGAGAAGAAACCCTGTGCCCGGGAGTCTCACTCTTCCTTCCCCACAACGCGCCCAGCCCTGGGCTCCCGCCAAATTCTCCGGTTCCGTAGATTTGCCTTTCTGGACACTTCATATAAATGGAATTGTACAGTATGGCTGATTTCTTTCACTTAACAAAATGTTTTCAGGGTTCCACCCATATTGGAACACGTGTCCATAGTTTATTCCTTTTTATGGTTGAATTATATTCCATTGTGTGGGTATGCTGCATTTCATTTTCTTATCAGCTGATGAACATTTGGGTGGTTTCTGCTTTTCACTTATTATGAGTGATGCTTCCATGAACATTGGTCTGTAAGTTTTCAAGTGGATATACTGCATGGGAGCTCTACCTTTTCAGGAACCCCAAAACTTTTCCAGAGTGATTGCGCCCCCAGCAGTGAATGAGGTTCCAGTTCTTTCAGGTCCTCACCAACACTTGTTATTATTTGTCTTCTTGATTAGAGTCAGTAGGGGGTGAGGCATGGTGTCTCATTGTGGGCTTGTTTTTTTGTTTTTGTTTTAGATTTTATTTGTTTTTAGAGAGAGTAAGGGAAAGAGAAAGAAGGAGAGAAACATCAATGTGTGATTGCCTTTCACGTACCCCCTACTTGGGACCTGGCCCGCAACCCAAGCATGTGCCCTGACTGGGAATTGAACTAGTGACCTATTTATTGGTTTGCAGGCTGGCACTCAATCCACTGAGCTACACCAGCCAGGGCTCATTGTGGTTTTGATTAGCTTCCTGGCTGGTGATAATCAGTACCTTTTTCACGTGCTTATTGGCCATTCATATAGCTTTGAAAAAAATGTGCATTTAAGCCCTTTGTCCAGTTTGAATCTGGTTGGTTTGTTGTTGTTGAGTTTACCAGTTACCTTTTAATTCATACATCCATCAGGCGTTCACTGGGTGCCCACCGCGGGGAACAACCAGCGCAGATGTTGGGGATGCCAAGTTGCGTGAGGCAGGCACACAGGCTGCTCTTCGGGAACCAGGGCTGTGCATGGAAGTGAGGGTAAGAGCGAGGGTCTGGGCTTGGCCTGACAGCAGACCCCGGCTCTGTCACTTTGTGGGAGACCTTGTGTAAGCTACTCTGCCTTTTGGGGCTCAGGTTTTGATCTATAAATTGGGGGCGATGGCTGCTTAAAACCGAGTATGTGTCAGAACTCTTCTGTCCCCTTCCCTTTAATGCCTGTGTCTTTCCTGATCTCCTGTTTGCTAAAGGAATTAGCACCTCAGTGTACCTCTTTCATCTGAGTTGGGATGGGGGAAACCCGCTTGTACCACTCTCATCAATGAAAGCCTCTTCCCCTGCCGTGTTCTGGGAAGTTAGTTCAGGCAAAGGGCGTATTTTTAATGAGCAGTTGTCCCTGCAGAACTTGTAAGGGACGGGGAGTCAGACATGCAGCTTGGAAAAACAACTCGTGCTCCTCGGGAGCGTGGGCCTTGCCAGGTTTCAGACCCTTTTGTGTGTTTGTCAGTTTTATTTTCCACAGCTTAGCTGAGGGGCGGGGGCGGGGATGCAGGGAGGGTTCTTTCTAAGGTAGAACCTGCTCTGTGTGTCTGTTACCAAAACAGGTGAAAAATAACCAGCAGTTAAGCTCCAAACGAAACCCATTTCTGGTGTCCATGGACGGCGCACAGGGTGGCTGCTTAGAGCTGTCCTAGGGCCTTGTTGAGTGAGTTTTGTGGAGTGACATCTTCCCCAGAAATAGGCAGGTATCCTTCAGGAGGTATTGTGGATACAGAAGTGTGGTCATTTTTCCCATTGGATCTAAAGACCTATAACCCTGGGGGAGGGACCTGTAGCAGCGATTAAATTTGCTCATTGGCAAAGGGAAAATAAAAAGCTTTTATAAAGAGAAGAAACAACAAGGGAGTGGTGGATTCTTGTGTGAGTTGTCTCTGTGCCCCTTTCTGGTTCGGAGCAAACGGTGGGTGCACGTTTGCTCGTATGAGGGCGGACTAGAAGCTTTTATTTATCAGCACACTTCGGGTGAGGACTTTTTCATCTGGAGATTGGGGTTTAAGTCCTAGACTGTTAAGTAACTGTGGCCCTAAGTGATTTCACTTTCTAGAAGCATTTTCCTCTGTGGAGAAATGAGGAAGTTGAACTAGATTGTGAGGGCCTCCTCTGAGTCTGACGCTTTATGCTGCTATATGAAGTGCATTCGCTCCTTCCTCCACATGAGTGTCATTGACGGCCGTTGACCTATTAAGTGTGTTCTTCTGAGAGATACTAACCAGGCCCAGTAATTTCAGTCCCTTTTAAGCCGATAGTACTAGAGTTACAAAGCCACAGGATTTTGCAGAAACTTGTGTAAGTGAGCAAAATAGCTCAAATTATTCAGCTTTTCATGCCCCACCCCACCCCTTTTCAATTCCTTTGCAGAGGGAGGAACTTTGGGAGGCTGCTTATTTTTTTGCTTAGATCTAAGTAGCAGGAGCATAAAAATAAATTTTCACTCAGCCCGAGCTGTACCAAAGATATTCATAGTTGCAGGCAGTTCACACTGTGACCGAGAGTTCCGGAAGAGTGTCTGATGCTCCAGCTCTCTGTGCCTTGACCGGGTTTCGGCCCCTCCTCCTCCTCCTTAAAACTGCTCTGGACTTGCACACTCTGGGTAGAACTTGTAGTCTGTACTATGTCATACACACTTTCAATGTAAGAATGCAATTTTCAAGCACAATAATTTTTCAAAGGGTTATGTCTATCTATTGGTACTCTATTCTGACTTCATTCAGCAGACATCCTAAACTGAGTTTAATTACTTAAAATTTTACTTCTGACTTTGATAGGAAGATGTGGTGAAAGCTTTCTCAGGATCCTCTTGTATAATAGTCTCCAGTCAGCCCTTGAGGTTGGTGTGCTGGTTTCACGGATTGCTTTGTGAGGCTCTACCATTGGAATCTGGAAGCACAGCTCCCTCGTGTCACCATTTGAATTAAGGAGCCAACCAGTTTTCTCTCCCTTGCTGGCTTGTGTCAGTCCGCTGGTGTCTAAACGGGCCTCACACGGCGGTCTTTGTAGACCTCGACTGCCCTGTTTGCCTGTCGTTCATCTTTTGGACGTCACCCTTGCTGGAGGTGCTCAGTTTGTGTTCTGAGTCTTTGAGTTAGTTGTAAAGCTGTTTGCGTCTGGACTACTTAAAAATTGTACCCTCTGTTGTGCGTGAACTATCTGTAAGTACATACATCTGTAGATAAATATCAGCGGAAATAGATCTTGGTGGTCATCTGGTGCAGTCAGGTGGCGGAGAGCTGTGAAGGCCCCACTTTATGCTCCCAGGGACCCTCCCGTCATTCTCTGTGGGCTTCCCTTGTGAACCCTGAGGGGTGGCAGCGGTGGACCTGTCCAGGTGTGAAAGAACCCTTGATAGGTTCCCAGGGGCTGGAAATCTCTGAGGAACATTGCTGTTTATGAATATTCATGACAGTGGAGTAAAAAAGGACAGGTAGCATGACTGAAATAGTCAGTAAGCTTTCTTCATGTCCCCCACGTGAAGGCGTGCTGAAGTTAAGGAGTGGTCGGTCTCTTGTCAGGGAAGACGGTGAGGACCATGGTTTTTTTTTTTTTTTTTTAAGATTTTATTTTTTATTTATTTTTAGAGAGAGGGGAAGGGAGGGAGAAAGAGGGGGAGAGAAACAGCAATGTGTGGTTGCCTCTCACATGGTCCTCACTGGGGACCTGGCCCGCAACCCAGGCATGTGCCCTGACTGGGAATCAACCGGGACCGCTTGGTTCCCAGCCCGCGCTCAATCCACTGTGCTACACCAGCCAGGGTGGTTTTTTGTTTTTTTTAATCCTTATCCAAGGACATGCTTATTCATTTTAGAAGGGAAGGAAGGGAGAAAGAGAGAGAAACACCGATGGGAGAGAGAAACATCAATTGGTTACTTTATTTGCCCCAGACTGGGGACCAGACCCACAACCCAGGTGTGTGCCCTGACCGGAAATCAAATCAGCGACCTTTTGTTTTTTTGCAGGATGACGCCCAGCCCATGGCTGGCGGGGAGCGGGCGGGGGGGACCATGTTTTTGAAGAATAGCTGTGATTGCTCTTATTCTGACACATGGCTCTTTGGAGTTAGTGTGAGTAAATCCTGTAGAAAGAGGTAATAAACTTGATAGAGAGGAATGAACTGAATGGAAGCATCGCAAGTGGTGCCATAGTTAGTTGGTGTTTCTCCTGTCTCCTCTTCCCTTCTTTAAGTGATTGTGTTATTTTGTGTCGTGCTTTGTAGCGGTTTGTGAAATGTACACATTCGGCAGTACAAGACTATGTACTACCAGCTCTGCCTTCAGCTCGTGGATTAGCTGTGAGTTTATCAAAAGCGGTACAAAAATAACTTGAATGAACGGTGAGAGAGGCATCAGGTGACTTTTCCTCCTTGCAAGGCTCTGTTTCTTTAGCCAGGTGATCCTTGGCGAATGCTGGTAATTTTTTTTTTTTTTTTTAAATACGGTATTTTTTTTTTTTTTAAAGATTTTATTTATTTATTTTTAGAGAGACAGGAAGGGAGAGAAACAGCAATGTGTGGTTGCTCCTCACACGGCCCTCACTGGGGACCTGGCCTGCAACCGAGGCATGTGCCCTGACTGGGAATCGAACCGGGACACTCTGGTTCCCAGCCCGCGCTCATTCCGCTGAGCTACACCAGCCGGGGTCGAATGCTGGTAATTTTTAAGCTAGACTAGGATGCTGCTTTTTCCTATCTATGTGAACAATTAAATAATAAGCAGTGGTTTTCTTAACTTTGTTTTTTACTTTGTATGGGGGTAGCTAGTTAGTTAGAGTCGTAGGCTCCTGCTACTGTACTACTGTGTTGAGAAATTTTAGACTCTGTATTGGACTTCAATATTCGTGGTAAGAACATCACGGTTCCCAGATGCTCTGGCTTGCTGAACACACACAAGACAGGCTCCGCCCTGTTAGGCACCCCCCTTGGAAGGACGGAGTCAGCCTTCTGGAAGGTGGATTCTCTTTCTACTCTGGAAAACTGCTCTCTTTCGCTTCTCGTGTGTGTTTATTTCTCACAGGGCTCTGAGACCTTATTTCCTGACTCATCTTATTTTTCTAAGTCTTGTAATGCGCTGCTGGAGGTGGTGGGATAAAGGAATTAGGAATTTCCACTCGCCTGTCAGGGCACTGACCGTAGACTCACCTTCCACGTGTAAGATTTTCCTGTTACCCTTTAAAGCAGCCCCTTACTCGCTGCCGAGACCCAAGGGCTCCAGTGCCCTGCTTGCTCTCCTCTCTGGCCCATCTTACCTGTATGCACGCACTGGCAGCAGTGGCCCTTCTGTGACTTGTGCCCTGCACTGTGCTTGGTGGCATCACACATGTTTTCCCCGTGTTCGAGGGGTAAGCTCCTGGGAGGCCAGAACAGTGATGAACAATGACCGTAGATGGCTTCACGTCCCTCGTCATCAGTTCACCTTGACTGACTGACTACTCACATGCCTGCCAGATACACTGCCCTGGAGGACAGGCTTCCCTCTCCATCCCCCGGGGAGAAGCCTGTGTCTTTATTCAGACCAGCAGGTTCCCCGGATGTTACAACGCAGGAGGGCAGTGCTTTGTCTTCCCTGGGTCTTACATGTCAGGGCAGTTTACCGAAGGTTAAGGGGGAAATGTCCGATTAATAAGAAACAAATAATAAAGATGTGACACTGAGGTGGTCACCTCCTTCACCTGCAGTTCCCCCTCCAGTCCCCAAGCCTGTCTTTGCCCGTGGTCCTACCACGTGGGGCTGGTCTCCTGCCGGCAGAAAGGCAGCGAGAGCCAAGCTGCCTCAGGAGAACGGTGCTGTCCCACCCTTCTTCGCGCTTGAAATGCTACCTCCTGCCGTGTCGGCCTTATGTCTGCCCGTTCCTAACTCTCGGTTCCGTTCTTGTATCTGGAGGCACAGTTATTGCGTTGTCATCTGTAACTCAGTCTCCGTACTTTGAGTTTTGCGCAGGTGCATTTCCAAGCTCAGGGCCGAGCTGTCGGTTTTACTGGGCAGAGCCATGTGCCACAGGCAGGGCTCCTCCACCCCTCTGCCTCCTGTCAGGTAGGGGTTTTAAGGGTCCTCTTACTGTAAGTGATGTTTTTTTTTTCTAAAGAACAATTAAATTATTCACAGTTTGCTATGCAGGAGTTTTTCTGCTCTTTTCCTCACTGATGTGTTGCAGTGAAGGAGGAAAGACGAGTGGGGCCCACCCGGGGGACCCGAGGGACTTGGCGAGTTCACCGCCAGCGCCAGCCTGGGAGCAGCCTTATGGGCTGCCCCAAACACGTGTTCTAGGCCTGCGTTGCCCAGGACGGCAGCCACAGCCACATGCAGCTGGTGAGCACTGGAAGCGGGGCAGGTCCGCGTTGAGAGGTGGTCTAAGTGTCAAATACAAAATATGCAGTGGGTTTCAGAGACCTAGTGTGAGAAAAAAGTGTGGAATAGTTTGTCAGTAACTTTTATATTGATTCCTTTTTGAAGTAATATTGTGGATATATTGGATTAAATAAGATGTTATTCATTTTAGCTGTTTTTATTTTTTAAAAACATGGTTACTAGCAAATTCAAAATTACAAATGTATCTGTCCTTATATTTCTATTGGATAGCACTGATCTAGAAGAGTATAGTTGTGTCAAGAAAGGTAATGCTATAATTGGAGACTCAGGGTTCTTGTATACCGCCCCCTGGAGGCAGTCATTGAGCTGTTTGCACACAGCGCCAGTGGCCTGCTTTTGAAGGAGGCTGCAGTGTAGGGAAATCCTCGAACGCGGTCAGATGCCAAGAAGGTGAGTTACAGCTGCTTGATGCTCCAGTTTGAAATCGAAGGAGTGCATCAGTTTATGGGTTCTTGTTTTAATGCTGAGTCAGTGCAGAACTTTGGAGAATTCTTCATGCGCACCAGAGACTTTTTTAGGTCTTTTGGATGCCAAGACAAGTCTCATCCCTGACCACGAGGGACTTAGTCATAGCATGAAGTGCAAACAGACGGGAGTGAGTGTGATTCATCGTTCAGTAATAGAAGGCTGCAGGGTGGCTGGAGCAGTCCAGAGGAGGGGGAGGGCAGGATGCATTGCCGCAGAAGACCCTGTGAGCAGGGGCCGGGCCTGCCTGTATTCTCTTGGTGTCAGTTCCTAAGAAAGTGTGGGCTTTGGGTGTAGGAAGCGCCCACTCACTGAGGCATTGGTGTGCACTTCCCGCCTATGGACTGTGAGCTCAGTTCAGCAGGGGTATGAGCTGGGTTTAAATTGGTCCCAGGCAGGCCTATCAGCTTCTTGATTCGGTTTTGATAGTGTTCTGTGAAGTTTAAACCTTCCGTGTTTTACTCAGGGGTTGAAGAAAATATGCATTAGGGCTCTTCAGTATTCTTCCTGCGGTCATTTCTGTACGTGCAGAAATAAGACTGGGAGTGACGCTGAGAGGGGGAACAGTCGGACGACTTGCCTTTTTTTTTGGTGGAAATGCTGGTCAGTTTGGAAACCTACCAGAGTGTTGGGTAATGTTTTCTGTGACTGAAGCAGACAAGCTCAGGTTACACTGTGCCTCCTGTGTTGGGGGTGGGGGACAGCAAGTGACACAGCATACAACAGACACTTACATAACCGTGACTTCAGGGGACAGGATTGAGCTGTGGAGGAACCTCCCAAGCTCAGGAACAGGGTCTTAGAACACACACAGCCTTTGAATTTTCCTCTCGCTTGGCCTGAAAAGCAGCTTCAGAAACATCTTTCTCTCAAACTAGACTTTCCATTACTCTCGGACCTTCTTCTCCTTTCCCTTCATGATTAAGTTCATGGACACATAGCATTTGAGGATTAGAAGGGAGCACAGAAGTCTCAGTGCAGCTGTCTACAGGTAAGCCCCTTACCCTGCCCGCCACTGGTTTCCCCAGGGTTGCTGCCGCAGCTCGCAGCCTGCTTCTGGGGGCCGCGTGAAACTCTTTCCTGGCACGTAAAATTCCCTGCCAGTCCCTCACTCTCCTTTGCCTCCCAGCAGAATTTCCAGATGCAGTAAATAAAGGAGTGTGTTTGTTTTGCTGAAGGGACCAGATGGACTAGAAAGGGGCTGAGGTCAAGTGTGGAGACGTGATTTGCCTCCAAGGACACAACTCCGGGCTCAGAGTCCCAGGAGATGCTTTGCTTGCTAGAAGCCTGTCTTATCAGATCTGGGTTCTGCTTCGCTGGTGACAGGGGACTCTTCTTTCTTTGGCATCCTTTGAGCCACCACCGCTTGCCTTTCACTTTTGAATCTTTGCCCTTGCACTTGAGTTTGGATTTGAAATCCAAAACAGTGGAACCACAGAAGGATGGAGTTAGAAGTGGATCTTATTTCATCAGGATCCTCAGGTTGTAGATGGGGACATCAGGGCCTGGGAAGGGGCTGTAGACTTGTGTAGGATCATCCCACTGGGACAGAATTCAGGGTCTTTCTTTTCACGCATTTTTTTTTAAGATTTTATTTATTTATTTGTTTAGAGAGAGGGGAAAAGAGGGAGAAAGAGAGGGAGAGAAACAGCAATGTATGGTTGCCTCTCATATGGCCCTCACTGGGGACCTGGCCTGCAACCCAGGCATGTGCCTTGACTGGGAATCGAACCGGGACCCTTTGGTTCCCAGCCCGTGCTCAATCCACTGAACTACACCAGCCAGGGCTCTTTTCACACGTTTTTAGAAAAGATTTTGTTTATTTATTTTTAGAGAGAGGGGAAGGGAGGGAGAAAGAGATGAGAGAAATATCAATATGGGAAAGATACATTGATCAGTTGCCTCTCACATGCCCCCAACTGGGGAACTGGCCCGCAACCCAGGCATGTTCCCTGAGTGGGAACTGAACCAGCGACCTTTCAGTTCACAGGCTGGCACTCAATCCACTGAGCCACACCAGTCAGCGCAATACATGTTTTTTAAAGCCACAAATTTATGGGTAAACTGAAAAAAACAAACAGAAACTAAGCAAAACCTTCAGAAATCAGAGAAAAATTATGAAGAATATCATTCCTTTTTATTTGACAATTTACACCATGTGTGTGTGAGGGAACTGCATGTTTTGAAGAACTTGTTATTTCTATAAATTGCTTAAGTGTTTTTAGGGTTCTGAGGGGTTGAGAAGGCAGTGTGGTTTGGATTTTACTAAAATATCTTCTACAATAAAAACTTTCTGTGGAAGGTGTCAAACATAAGCAGAAGTAGGGAGACCAGAACCACCACCTAACTCAACAGCTATCAACTGACTGTCAGTGTTACGTAAGTTTTAGTTGGCTGTACGCAAACTTTTTTTTTTAAACATACTTTGCTCCTGCCAGTATGTTTAAAAATGTCTTTTTGCTTTGCAGAAACTATAGCTTTTTTATTTATTATTTGAATAATTATGCCTTTTGTGGTATGAAGCATTTTAATCTCCACAAGTGCTTATCCTGAAAGTTTCTTTGAGCAGTTCGCTGAGCCGATTCCGAGTTTACTTAGATGATTGCAAAGATCCAATAAGAGTTGTTCCCTCTCTGCTGCTGCATTAGATAAGACAGGCTAGCTGCTGTTAACAGACACCACTGATTTTAGTGACTTACAGATAAAAGTTTATTTTCAGTCATGGAAAAGTCCAGGGTAGGTTTTTCCTAATAAAGAAATGGGGAGGAGGGATTCAGGGGTCCGGGCTTCTTCCATGTTCTGACCCTACCATCCTCGAGCCACGTGTTCCACGTGCCCAGTGTATCTTCATCGGGCGGTTGGAAGGGCCGTGAACTCAGGGGACTGCGCATGCGGAGATGTTACCAGCGAGGCAGCGGCGCACACATGCCCCACGCTCCTCTCATTCCATTGGCTGGAACTCAGTCATGTGGCCACACTGGGCTGCTGAGAGAGCTGGGAAGGACGGCTAGTTACTGCTGGTCAGAATGGGCTCGGTGAACACCTACCCCGTGTACATGCGCCTCCTACTGGCCTTGTGTCGCATTTAATGTTCCTGTGTCTAGCAGCCCAGTAGTTGCTACTCCCTAACTCCCTAGGTTGAAGCCATTTCATTGTAGCTCAGAAATCATTAAATCTTTTTCCTGTTCATCAAATTATGCCTGTTCAGTAAATGATATTTGAGAAACCCAAGAAAACATGAAGTCATAAAAACTAGCAGTAATCCCAGCACCTGGAGATTATTACTAATCCTGTGTTACCTTTCCCTCCAAGTTAAGAATTTTTAACCATGTAGAGATATCAATAAACTTTCACTTATTTTGTGCTGGCTTGCAAATGCCCCAAGTCAGGTGGGGTTGGGGGAAGCAACATAATCACAACACTCTGGTGATGCTGTCCTTTCTCGGCAAAGATACACTACTGCAGAGCTGTGGTGAGAACTTGCACTTTGGGCCTTTTTGAAATGAACTTCTTGGTCACACATCACAGTCCTCACTCTTAGTAAGCAGAGGAGAGATTGAGGCTGTCAGTGACACATTAGGGTGGCAAGGTAGGGAGAACATTTAACTTGGTGATTACTTCCTGCTTAGTGTTCAGAATTCTTAAATGCTTAATTTTCTTTTTTTTTTTTTTAATTTTATTTATTTATTTTTAGAGGAGAAGGGAGGGAGACAGAGAGGGAGAGAAACAGCAATGTATGGTTGCCTCTCACATGGCCCCCACAGGGGACCTGGCCCGCAACCCAGGCATGTGCCCTGACTGGGAATTGAACCGGGACCGTCTGGTTCCCAGCCTGCACTCAATCCACTGAACTACACCAGCCAGGGACAAAATAGAGCTTAATTTTCGAGGAGAGAACACTAAGACAACGTGTTTCAACCTGAATGTGAATGAAAACTTGCAAATGTGAAATGTACAAAAAGTACCTACCTGATGGCGGGCTGAGTTCCTAGGCGGATGTGCTTTTCTCCGCTTGCTTGGTGGCCTGTGCCCATCAGCAGCGAGGAGGTGCTGCTGATGGAGACGGGAGGGGCATTTGTTGGAAGACAGTACGTTTCCTGAGTCACCAGCTCCAGGCCCAGGGAGACAGGACCCTCTTGGGTCTTCCTTCAGGGGCTGAGGTTGCCTCCTCCGGGCAGACCAGCATCAGAATCCCTGCTTGTGAGGTCGTCGTCATGACCTCACAGCCAGGATTGCTCAAAATGTTTGCCTGGCTTCTGGTGGGACGTGAGCTGAGGCCTGGCCCCATTCCGAGGACGCTATGAGGTACTGCTTTATCCCGTGTTACAGATTTGTGTTGACTTTTCTGTGACTTCTGTAGATAGAAAGTAAAGACATCGATGTTAGTCCCTCCGTAGTTTACTGGAAAAGATTGTGCAAGGAAAAATCACTGTTTAAAATCTCTGGCAGGACATTTACAAACAGAAAAGTCAACAGCAGAGCAGAAATACTGTACTGAGTGCCTGAGGATGCAGTTAACTGTTGTCTGTGGCGGTGATGTTGCGATCGCCATCAGCCCTGTTTGCCGGGAAATTTGCTGTCAGTTGTCCTGCTCCCTGCAAACACAGGTTGCGTTCTTGTTCTGTGAAGGTCGCTCTGTGAAGGTACCTCCGTGGCACCAGGCAAGTAACAACTGGAACTGAAGAGACTTGGTTATCAGTGGTACCACTTATTTATGACTCAGAGACCTAAGTTCCTACGCATCACAATTGGGACGTTGTCACCTTTGGGTTTTGAATATATTGCTGTGCTCTTTGTATGTGTTTTAGCTGGAGCTGGAGGAGAAGGCCTGGGCTCACATAAATACCCAGAAACTAGACTCTCTGGGGGTTAATACATATAATTTTTTAAGGCTTATGCAAGCACTGGATAAATTATTCACTCCTGTCTTTTTTTTTTTTAAGTAGATATTGAACCCTTTTTTTTCTTTTTTGGGGGGCCTCTCTTTGTGTCTTGCAGAGTGTCAGGTGGCCCTGGCTTCGCCTCCAAATTTGGGATTCGATACTGGAGTCATTTTTTCCCCACCTCCCCACCCCCTTACAGGCCCTGGTAATTTGTTTTTTACTGCGAATAATTTTTTTATTATCTGGGTGTTTTCAATATTCTTACCTTCGTGAGGCATGTTTCAAGTGATCGCTTACTAAAAAGGAGTAAATGCAGTAACTTTGTGTTCTGTGTTTTGCAAAGGCGGTGGTCTTGAGCTATATCCCCAACCTCTGAAAAATTGTTGAGAAGACAGTGTTTTATGTGCTTTCCTGTTTAAATAATGTCTAGTGAGAGAGGTTATATCTGAGAGGAAAGCGGGATGCTGGAGCCCTGACCGGTGTGGCTCGGTTGGTGGGGTTTCATCCCGCAAAGCAAAAGGCGGCTG
The DNA here is from genome assembly GCA_004026765.1 of Micronycteris hirsuta. Taxonomy (NCBI): domain Eukaryota; kingdom Metazoa; phylum Chordata; class Mammalia; order Chiroptera; family Phyllostomidae; genus Micronycteris; species Micronycteris hirsuta. The sequence continues at coordinate 127,144 of PVJI01001987.1, read as the reverse complement.
GTTTGATTCCTGGTCAGGGCACAGGCCTGGGTGGCGGGTTCAGTCCCCGGCAGGGGCACGTGTGAGAGCAGCTGATGGATAGTTCTCTCTCACATCGGTGTTTCTCAGCCTCTCTCTCCATTTCTTCTCCTCTCTTTAAAAATAAGTAAAATCTTTTTAAAAAGAAAGAGGAGTGCTTGGATTCATAGAAATAATAATAGCTAACGTTTGTAGCTCTTGCCGTGTGCTAGCGTTGTTCTGATCGCTTGAAACCTCCGTGGACGCTGGTGTTTTCTGATGTCTTACGTGCTGGACAGATGCGTCCCAAACCCCTAGAGGGCAGGATGCATTCTTTTATTGGGTGGAAGGACAGTCCTGCTTTCTGGAATCTTAACTTTGAATAAAGTTGACATTCTCAAGACACATGAAGCACACTTCTGTTTTTGAAATATCAAAGAGGATAAGTCTTCCAAAGGTTATTTGCTTCCCTGAAATAAATATCTTGCCCTTTTAAATTTGTCCTTTAGATCAGATCTCAGAGTTAAATCACAAACTCGGCATTAAAATACTGATCTAGTTCAAAATTTGTACTTATTTCAGGCCTGGCTTTTTTGTCTTGTAAGCCTGCAGGTCACACAGAAATATACAGAACTGTTCCTCCAGTGTTGATGTTCAGCAACAAGGCTTCCTGTTTTGTTCTGTTTTTTAAGATTTTTACTTATTTATTTTTTTACAAAGGGGAAGGAAGGGAGAAAGAGAGACAGAGAAACATTAATATGTAAGAGAAACATCAATCAGTTGTCTCTCATGCGCCCCCAGCTGGGGACCTGGCCCACAACCCAGGCATGTGCCCTGACTGGGAATCAAACAGGTGACCATTCTGTTCACAGGCCAGCACTCAATCCACTGAGCCACACCAGGCAGGGCAAGGCTTCCTGTTTTGGGTGGGAACATAACCCTCTTCAGGAGAAAGAAGGAGTCAGAAGGGGTTGTGCAGCTAGTTGAGTCATCTATGACAGCAGTCCCCCACATTTTGGGCACCTCAGACCAGTTTCATGGAAGAAGGGGAAGGGGAGACACAGGAGGCAGAGCTCGGGCTGGCTTTGCTTGTGGCCAGTTCCTAACAGGCTGGGGATACTGGTCCCCCGCCCAGGGGTTAGGAGTATTCCTGGAGCCCCGCTCCGTGTCCGTAGTTGGTGCTTGGGAGTAGATTGCTCTTCCTGCTTCTCCCTTCTGAGAGTGTACTAGCAAAATAGTAGCTACTTTTGACTGTTCAGAAGTGAGTTAGGTTCCAGAGATAAACATTTTATAAGTGGTTCTTGGCTTAAAAAAACATTAGAACCATGGCATCAGTCAGTGGTTCCGGGGTGGTGTTTACAGTATATGTAGCAACCTTGTAGTTTGGAAAGTGAGATTATAAAGGAGAGTGACTGACTAAAAACAAGTGAAAAATGTGGCAGACTTCGAGCTCTTTCATCAGGAGGTGTGTTGCCCACTTAGCTCAGTGGTGCAGCCGGTACTAGCTTTTGGAACTCTGGGAGTTACCCAGTGTGCTTGGACCCATTTTTGCTGTGTTTGGTCGTCGCATATTAGTCTAATTTTGAGGGCTTTTGATTCAGATTTTGGAAACGGCTCATAGCATTTTAGAGCCAAATCAGTGAAGCATTGAGAGGCTGACGTCCCTGTCACCTTGGGTCACCGATAAAGTGCAGCTTGCAAAGTGTCTCCAAATTTATTTGTAAAAGAGGGGTTAAAAATATTTTGACCAAAGCAGTATTATTCAAATAAACTTACAATTTCCTGAGGTGACCACTTTGAAGGGCACTTCATTGGCAAGCAGACCGTCCCTGGCTCTAGAACAGTGCTGTCCCGTAGAACGTTCTGTGATGGTGGCAATTGTCCTGTCAGTTGCACGGTGGCTCCTGAGCACTAGAAATGTGGCTGGTGTGACTGAGGAGCTGAATTTTTTATTTTATTTTAAAAAAAAAACTTAAAGTTTAAACAGCGCATGTGGCTACTGGCTACCCTGTTGGAGGGGGTGGGTCTGGAATGCCGAGTGCGCAGCCTGACGTGCAGACTGAGGCGAGCAGTTCATGGTAAGACCACCCGAGTCTCCAGGCAGAGCAGGCCTCCTCCTCCGCCGAGGGCCTAGGGCCGTGGAAAAGTCTGGGGTTTGTCCTTGTGTTCAGGGCATCAACTCTTTATAGCTTCTTGAAGTGTATCCTTGCTAAGGTGGTACCTGAAGGTTTTAGGTGAGAACCTTCCTTGGTAGTCAGTTTAATCATCAACTTCGGGTGCTCACGGCTCTTCTGTGAAATCGAAGACCTGCCTTGGCAGCCCCCGTCTGTTCCCGGCGCCCGTGGCTGCAGTGGAGGAAGACTCGGATGCCACTGGAGTAGGGCTGCCAGCCATTGGCTTAAATCCTTGCTTGATAATGGTGGTTAGGGTCACATGCCTGAAACGGACCGTGAAACAAGTATAGGGCTCAAGGGGAAACGCGAGAGACATCTTTCATTTTGTGCCAGTAGAATCTCCAAGTAAAGGAGGCTTTTCATTTGAGTGTAAGGCAAGTAAAATCTGGGCAGAGCAGATCTTAGATTGATCTCCAAGGCTCTTTAGAGTCTCCTTTCAATTTACTTTTCATACTTGAATTCTTACCAGGATCTTCTGATGTTAGCCAAACTGAGCTTTTCACTTTCTTACTCACCTGCTTCATACATGTCTCCCTTCTTCCTTCGTCTCCTCCTCTGTATTTTTTTTTTCTCTCTGCCTGTTTAGAGCTCCTGGCCGCCAACACCTGTATCATAATGAGACATCCCTTTGGCCCTGCTCAGACCCTGCCTTGGCCGGGAAGCCTTTTCTTTCTGCCCTTGTCCACTCTGCCTTCCCACCTTCTAAACCCCTTCCAGGATCATCACGTGGTTTGGCATTTCTCATAAGTTGCATCGTATTCTTATTTTTCTCATGCATGTGCATCTCCCCTCTCTAGCCGAATTATGAATTTTTTGAGCCTAAGTCTGTGTTGTGTATTTTTTGTATCACCTGTAGCAAGTTCGACCTCTAAAAATACTGGTACACTCTGCAGCTGGTTTGTAGAGTCTTAAACAATAGAGACCTTTTTCCACATTCACTGTACTTGATGAGCATTGTTTCGAAAGTACCGTGGGAAAGCCGACACTGACTAAAACGTGGCTCCTCTCCTCGGGGCGTTCATAGTCTGGTGGAATCTGTAGATGACACACACACACAGCTGTGTGCTGGGTGTTAGGAAGGAGACACGGTCTCAGTCCTGTGGGAGAGGTAAGGACAGGCACCTTTCCCTCGGTGAGGGTTGGAGAAGGCGTTGTGGGGCGGGTGAGTGCCTGGGTTTGCCAGCAAGTTGGGTCTCAGCAGATGAAGACAACTAGACTAGACATTCGGGATCGGCCTAAAACAACAGTGGGGAGACGGGAAAGCACCAAGGATTCTGCAGGGCCTTGGGGATGTGGGTCACGTGGATGGTTTGTGAGCGTATGATTGAGAAAATGAATGTCGGGTAACTTTTCTAGATCCGTCATTTGGCCATGGTCTTTTTTTTTTTTTTTTTTTTTTTGATTTTATTTATTTATTTTTAGAGAGAGGAGAAGGGAGGGAGAAAGAGAGGGAGAAATAGCAATGTATGGTTGCCTCCCACATGGCCCTCACAGGGACCTGGCCTGCAACCCAGGCATGTGCCCAGACCGGGAATCGAACCGGGACCCTCTGGTTCCCAGCCCGTGCTCAATCCACTGAGCCACACCAGCCGGGCTGGCCATGGTCTTAAAACTTTAGCATCAGCATCAGCATCAGCATCCCAGAGGGCCCTGAATGGCAGATCACGGGGTTCACTGCCAGAGCGGTCCCCAGCAGGTTTGCGGAAGGGCCCTGAGGCTTCCCAGGTGACGCTGAGGATGCTGCGCACTTGGAACCGCTGCTGGGAGAGCACCAGCCCCTCTGGTAACTGCCTGTCTTATGGAGAGAAGTGCCCAGTGTCAGTGCGTTCCTGGTGCTTCACAGACCTGTCTTTCTGTGGGTGGGAAGTTCAGGCTTCGTGTATCGTGAACACCGGCGTGGTGCTGTAACAGTGACCGTCGTCAATACTGTCGTCGCTAACTTGCCATCCAAATCTATAAACACATGAACTGGAAACTCAGCCTTCTGGAAGCCCTTCTGAAACTAGGGTTTTAACCCTTGTGCCTCGGAATGCACAGCAGCAATGAACACAGCAGCGGCTCTCAGACTTGACCTCAGAGCTCCTTACCCACGACACCGTCGAGGCCTCCAGAGAGCGTTTGTGTGCGTGGGTTTGATCTGTTGATATTTATCACATCAGAGGTTAAAACAGAATGTTTAAAGTATATTAATTCACTAGCAATAGTAATGAACCCGTTATGTATTATATACATTTTAAGTGAAGAATTACTGTTTTCTAAAATAAAAAAATTTAATGAGAAGATGGCATTGCTTCACATTTTTGCCGATCTCTTTAGTGTCTGGCTTAACAGAAGACAACTGGTTCTCCATTTAATCTGTAGTGAGTGATACACTGTGTTGGTTGAAGTACACGAAGGAAATTGGGAAAAGGGCATTTTCACATAATTACGGATTTTCTTCTTTGATCCCAAAACTTGACAGGTTGTAGTTTCTTTTTTTTTTCTTTTTTTCTTTTTTTTAAAGATTTTTTTATTTATTTATTTTCAGAGAGAGGAGAAGGGAGGGAGAAACATCGATGTATGGTTGCTCCTCACATGGCCCTCACCGGGGACCTGGCCCGCAACCCAGGCATGTGCCCCGACTGGGAATCGAACCGGGACCGTCTGGTTCCCAGCCCGCGCTCAATCCACTGAGCTACACCAGCCGGGCAGGTTGTAGTTTCTTAAAGGTAGAATCTGAAAATATATGAATGAACTTTTATGGTTACATAAAAATCCATGGGTCTGGACCCGGCTGGTGTAGCTCAGTGGATTGAGCGCGGGCTGGGAACCAGAGGGTCCCGGTTCGATTCCCCGTTGGGCCACATGCCTGGGTTGCAGGCCAGGTCCCCAGTGAGGGCCATGTGAGAGGCAACCATACATTGCTTTCTCCCTCCCTTCTCCTCTCTCTAAAAATAAATAAATAAAATCTTTAATTAAAAAAAAATCTATCGGTCTAATTTGTACATAAAAATCCATCGGTCTAATTTGTGCTTTGAATGAATCTTTTACCCATGAATGATTTTAGAACATTTTGCATTGTTGGCTGGAAAATATTGATTCACCGAGTTACGAGATCTTCCAAATATTCGCACATTTCATTATACAATATAAAAAAATCACACTTAATACCATTGATCTTATCAGAAAAGGCTTTAGTATGGGGAAGCTGTCAAGTCACAGCGGAAGCTTAAATTTTATCATTGTCGACACACAGTTGTTTTCCTTGAAGTGACAGACTCACGTAGTTCACGTTCAAGAAAATGCCTACCAAATGCCGGAGCCTAAGTGATCATAGTCATCCTTTCAAGTGCAGGTGGTGACCCTGAGCCAGGCGACTGGCTGAGCGAGTGCTGCAGGCGTGTGCCTGCGCTTCCGGGGCCCTTGAGTCCAGTGGTGTCCAGTGGGGGTTCCCTGCGTCCTTCCCATCCTATTACAGGGGGGACTAGAAAGGCATGTGTTACTCAAGAGTTGAAATTTAATGAAATGACTCATTCTTCCGTTTCATCGCATTCTTGTGGGAGAGCGGCTCTTTCCCCGGCAGGCGCTGGTGGCAGAGACGCAGAAAAGAGTGTCCCGTGGCCTTGGCGTGGGGCGTGCAGTCTTCACCCACCAATGCGTCCGTGCAAGTGTGGAATAGTGGGAGGGGGCAGATAGCACCTTAGCAGTGCCATGGCAACAGTTCTGGCCCCTGAGAGGGTCTCGGAGCGGTGGGCCACATGGAGAAGCACCATGCTGTAGTAACGAGGGTCAGGGTCTGTGTCACTCCCATGATCTGACCTTCAGCTGTGAGAGCCCAGAACTCATTTTTTCACCCATTTGCTCAAAGAGTCGACTCTTGAATCATACAGGCAAATTTAGAAAATTGTAGTTTATAAAATATAACTTTGTGTATTTGTAATGAGAAAAATGCCAAGAGACACAGTTCCCTTTGGTCGCTGTTGGAAACCCAAACCTGAGCCTCGAGTTGTGGGGTGCTGTCGTGAATGTCCTCCATGCCGCGTCCCACCCAGCTCTGCAGTCACCGCCCGCCTGCCCGCCTGTGCCACAGCACGCCTGCTTTCAGACCCCGTGGGTGTTTCTCAGAGAGCCCTCTCCAGCGTCTGTGAGACAGGCCCTTTCTTTCCGACTCCCCTTGTCGAGACCTCTCGGGTCCTCCTCCTCAGTTTGGCGAAACGCGATCATCTTTCTTCATTTTGGTGTATTTTTACGTTTAAAGATGTTCAGTTATACACATCAGTGTGGTGTGGGCGTGCATGTGTGTGAGAACCTGCAGTGTAACGAGACCCCGGGGATTTGTGTGCACACAGCAGACAAAGGCGTGAGTACCCGTGCACGCCACCCCCCAGCCTGAGGAATTGAACGTTACAGATGTTGGCGTGCAGTGTTGTTTTTATAACCAGTTATTCTAAAATAGCATATTTTTTGTTAGATTTCAGGTCCACTGTGTTGAGGTTGCTTTCCTCATAAATACACTTTTTTTTTTTTAGTATACTACTTAATTACAGTGTAAGACAGGTGATTTTCATACTTAGCCATTCTTCCTTGTGCTTCTGGTTTTATCTGATCAGTGCTCCCCACCCCTCCCCGTGAAGCGTGGTGCACATTTTTCTGAGCCCGCTTCCGCGGGCTGTGTGTTTGGAGGCACTGTCCTGAGCTGGCGTTATTAGACACTGTCAAGAAAAGTGAATGTGTTGCTACTGTTAGCGACGTGTCTTCAGGAGGGTACATTGCTTTTAAATCCATTTCCACAGCATTTCATGTCTTTACCATCCAGTTTTCTAGGTGCCTAGGTTCAGTGAGAGGTGGTTTGTTATAATAAGAAAAAGTTTAGGCTGTGAAAGCTACTTTAACAATAACTGTTGTTCCTGCCTTCTTTCTCCAGCAGATTCTAAACTCTTTTTGTATTTTTCTCTTTGCAGACTTAACCCGGAGACTGACTTCACCATAGAACCACCCACAGTTGTATCGATGGTTGGGGGAAGATAGTGGCACCAGGCAGAGGAAGAGCCGCTCCGCCACACCGAGGACGATGAGCATGCTGAGGCCCAGCGGGCTCAAGGTCCCCACCAAGATCCTCAAGCCTGGAAGCTCGGCCTTGAAGACGCCTGCCACTGGTAAGGCCTTCTGTCTCCCTGAACGGCGGAGAGATTATAACCCTCTGTGAAGACTTTGATTTGAAGATTTTTAAAAAAACAATCTTACAAAACTTCATATTCTTGAAAATACTTGAAAAAGTTGTAATTAACGGAACAGCCTTTTGTATCTGGAAGTCTTCATCAGTGAGGAGTTTACTTGTTGTAGGCTGCCTTCATTTCATGTGGTTGATTCAGTGTCAGGTGATAAAACAGCTGTCAAGTTAAGTGCCTTCTGTGTCTGATCCTCGCAAGCGTCAGGGAGTTCTTTGGTTTTTCTCCCTTTCTCCCTACGTGTCTTCTGAACTCCTCTGGATCGTGGGTTTAGGGGTGCGTAGAGCAAACAGAGACTAGTTTAGCTAGAGAGACGAGGTGAAGCCGCCTGAAGGGAAGGTGGCGTTGGCATCAAGGGTGCAGGCAGGGCAGGGACTCCAGTCTAGTTGCTGGGGGAACCTTCCCCACTTTATAGATGGGCCGCTGCCCTCGATGACCTTCAGCAACCTCTTCCTCGTGTGTTCTTCACCTCCTTCTCCATGGTTTCAGTTTACGGTTCATAACGATCACTTTCAGTCTTTGCTGAGAGAGGCGGGGCACAGAGGGCTTCTGATGCTTGCTTTTGTGGTCTTTTTATGTGAGTTACATACAATGAGACATCTTAAGTTACCAGCCATTGTGGACAGGAGCCCACTGTAATGCGTCAGGTCCAGCACTGTGTAAGTTCTTCGGTGCAGATGCTCGTTGGCCTTCCACGACGGCGGGAGTCTCGGTGTTTGTGTGTTTGTTTGCTGCTGTGTTCCGCCCACACACCTGGAACTCTGCCTGGCACATAATCGGAGCTCAGTAAATGGTTGTTGATTGAATGGAGACCCCAAGTTCTTTACCTTTCATATATCCGGTAAAGCCTGGTTTTTATCAGAAAGGACATAAAACATCTTAGGTGATAGGAAAGCTTTACTGATAAAGAAAGGTGAAGAAATAGGTTTGGTTCAGGGCTATTTAGCTTTGAGGAAAGCAGTCAAAACTGACATCTGTCTCCTTCCCTCAGAACCCGTCCTCCCTTTAAGACCCCTTCACATCCCGCGAGGCCTCCCACTGCCTCACGTGTAGCACTTGTCCTGCACGCCCCTTCGCGTGTGAAGGCCTGGAGTCCAGGGGTCGTGAGCAGTTCAACTTCATGTCCCCAGCAGTGCTTGGCACACCTGGATTTTTTAAAAGAATAAAGCAGCTTATTAATACTGAAACTTATGTGCTTAAAAGGAAAGAATTGCCAAGGAACTCAAGGCACTTTTGTGGATCGTTTTTCAGAAATTCGTGCTTGTAGCCCCCTGGGAAGAGGAGTTGCTGGTATACAAAGCTAGAACCAATTCTGAAAAGCTGAGTAGGCTGGCCCCTGTCTTTGATGGATTATTATCTGTTCTACCTGAGGGCATTGACTTGCTTCTTAAAAAAAAAGAAAGGAAAATCCTCCACAGATTGAAGCTCCGCAGTCTCGCATAGGGTAGTGTAAAGAGATGTAGCCCCAGATCGCACTGCTCCCCAGCCTTTGCATGATGGATGGCTGCTCATCAGGTCTCAGGCCACGCGTCACCTTCTCCAGGAGGCCTTCCCTGACTGCTCTCCCCAGCGGCGCTGTGTCCTCCACAGCACTAAGGCTGCCTGAACCAGCGCCCGCCTCCTCATCTCTAGACCGAGCCCTGTGAGGGCGCGCACTGTGCTGTCTGGCTCTGTCCCCCAGCAAAACACTGTCTGGGACTCTTCCCGGAGTGGGGGTGGGGGGCTCCAAAGACACGTGTGACGTGAATAAATACGGTTTCTCGTTGAACGCTCATTTACACACACTCGAGGCAGACACCGCTTTCCCCTTACAGACGAGACACTGAAACTCGGAGAGCCTGTGCGACACCCTGAGATCAAGTGTGTCTGGTCAGTGGTGGCGTGATGACGAATGTGGGCCTTCCTCACCAGTTCACACAAAGTATTTGTGAAACGCTTGCAGGGTGAATGCTTGAATGCGTTTCCAGTGAAAACATCACATTTCTGGCAACATCTAACGTCTGTCTTTGCCACAGAGTAGCAACTGCACGTTTATCTCACCTTCGTGGGTCAAACGTGCTCTCTCCCCCTTGCTGGACCGCCGGCGCTCCTAGCAAAGGAGGGGGCTTGCTTGGTTGCCCTGGAATGACGATGCCAGGGGCCGTGGCACGGAACCCCTCCTTCCTTCATCAAACCTCACTGCAGGCCTCTGGTACACGGTCCGAGTCTTGTTGGCTCTCATCGGCCGCTCCTGTGTGCGACCAGAGCCCGTCTTGGTGGCTGCTTGGGTGTTTGCTCCTGACGTTCAGGGTAGGGGTGGGGTGAAGAGTGAAGTCAGACCTGTGTTATGAACGCTGGGGAAAGAGCTGATTTTTGTTTGTTTGTTTTGACTGCTTCCAATTTTAATGGCAAATAAGGATTAAATCTCACCAGCTCACCGACTTCCAGCAGCATTGAAAATGGTAGTGACGGGTGGAGTAATTTTTGCCTCCTTGCTAAAAGAGAAAGGAGAGAGGAGAAAAACAGAGCCCCTCTCGAGCGCTGCGACGACTCCTGTTGCTCTTGGCTTTCTCTGGTTTGTTTTCCTTTAAGTTAGGAGCTGTCTGCTTGAGTGTGGAATTGAATCTTTTCTGATGCGCTCTTCTCTTTTCAGTCACAGCGCCAGTAGAAAAACCAGCACCCAGTGAGAAAGCATGCAGCGCCCCTTCCTCTGAGGCGCAGGAGGAGTTTGTGGACGACTTCCGAGTTGGGGAGCGGGTCTGGGTGAATGGAAACAAGCCCGGCTTCATCCAGTTTCTGGGAGAAACCCAGTTTGCCCCAGGCCAGTGGGCCGGGATCGTGCTGGATGAGCCTATCGGCAAGAATGACGGCTCGGTGGCGGGAGTCCGGTATTTCCAGTGCGGACCTTTAAAGGGCATATTCACACGGCCTTCCAAATTGACAAGGAAGCTGCAGGCCGAAGATGAAGCCAATGGCCTGCAGATGACTCAGGCCTGCAGAGCGACTTCGCCTCTGTCCACGTCTGCGGCCGGCGCGACAGCCTCCTCCCCGGCACCCCCCTCCAGTGCTCCTCAGAAACCGTCCCAGCCAACAGCAAAGGAAGCTCCGGCTACACCGCCGATCAGCAACCTTACGAAAACTGCCAGTGAATCTACCTCCAACCTCTCAGAGGCTGGCTCGATCAAGAAAGGCGAACGAGAGCTCAAAATCGGAGACAGGGTGCTGGTGAGTCCAGAAACCGTCCTGAGTTGTCTTGTGGGCTGGGGCGGAGTCACTGAGAAGTGGGTGGAACGCAGGCTCAGAGTCTGTTCTGGAGGGACGACCTCCCATTTATGGAGAAATGAGTCAGCTTTGCTAGTTGTTCAGTTTATATGCAAGCGTGATACAAATTGGAACCTGGCCGTGGAGTTCGAGGATAGAATGAGCATGAGTTTGCAGTGTTTGATTCTAATTTCCTCTACCAGTGTGGCCAAAAGAATAGTGAGTCCGTAACTTAATAACCATTAAGGTTACTTTACTTGACAAAACAGGTTCAAGAGAGGCCTCAGATGTCTTTATAAAAGTTTTTTAAAAACGGATTTTTTTTTTTTGCTTTAAGAATGCACAAGAACCTCTTCCTTCCCACCAACTAAAGTGAGAAAGAATTAAAGTGCTAGTCACGTAGGGTGCTGTTTGGCTGCTAAAACAGAAACCGTGACAAGGTCAGGCTGGAATAACTCATAACCGAAGGCTTCCATGAGGACATCATGATTCAGGTGGCCCTGAGGACTAGGAATTAGCCAGGCAGAGGGAAGTGGTGGCAAGAGAGAACATTCTAGTGGAGGAAAGGGCAGACTCCCAAGATGAGAAGGGGCTGGCGTGTTGAGGAAGAGGCCAGTGTCCTTTCCCAGGTGTGTCGAGCACCTGGTAGGAGGTGACACCCGTTACCTAGGTAGGGGCTGCGGGGACGGGTCCCCGGGCGACGAGGGACCTGTGAGGCTGGGCCATGTGAGGGCTTTTGATTCCGTCCTTCAGAGGGATGAGGGGTGTGGTGAGGTTGCAGTTTGGAAAGGTCGCTCTGGCTGGTTGTAGATAGGTGGATGAGACTGGGTTTGGATGACCCTTCCTTGAAGATGTTGGGTGTTGAGGAGAATAGAGGTTCGGGCTGATGCTGGAAGGGTGGTAGGGCTAGGGGAGATTGGGTTTGTTTATTGATACACTTATTTGTAGATGGCCGAGTCCAGAGTGTTAACTCTCCTGACCGAGTGGTCTGGAGGAACAGCGTGGAGACCTGGCAGTGAGAGCAGTGACCAGCTCGCTCCCGGGGAGGTGGGAGGGGGCGGCACCCTGTGCACACTCGGGGCTGGGCGGGCCCTTGAGGGAGCTGGGGGACGCGCCCTGTAGGCCTAGGGGGGGAGGGGGCCGCTCTGCACGTGGTTTGGGGAGGTTTGAGTGGCATGTTCCCAGGAACATTTTAATTATTTTAATTACCTGTTCAAAACTAGCATATAGAATTGTATCTGAGTCCGTGAGAGTCTGAAGTCTTACAAGTGTGTTATTGGAGGTGGTAAAATTCTTTCCCACCTCTGGGTAGTGTTTCTAGGAGAAATTACAGGGGTTTCTCAGAATCACAGCATCTCAGAGCTGGCGAAGGCCTTTTGGGGTCACCAAACGCCTCTTTTCACCTGTAAGACTGAAGCCCAGGGGAGAAAGGTGACTTACCTTCAGGTCTTGTGGCCGTGTGACGTATGTCCTCATGTGTCACTGCTCTTCTTCTCCCCAGTCCCTGTGTTTTTTCCACTTTATGCTGCTCTGTTTAATAGAAATCTTATATTCAGAAATAGAAAACAGCTGTACTTTAAAATTAATTCATTAAGGAAGTTAGATTTAGAAATCTAAAATGTTTGATTTGAAATTTACCTGATTAAAGAAAAATTCTGTTGACTCCCAAAATCCTAATGGAACTAAGATTAATTATTAGATCATTGTTATGAGATAATTGGTGTAGAATTCCCCAGCCCCACCCTCAGCGCTGCAGGGCCCCTGCCACATGGACCGGCGCTGAGGGGGCAGGAGGTGGTCCTGCCTTCCCCACACCCCTCAGTGAGAGCAGGCAGGGACTTCTGCGTTACGAGTGATGTTCAGCCTAGTATCATTCCTGCAAGATCCAAGGACAGGAGCTCCTGAAGTTTGACTGTAGCAGGTGCTCCTCTGTGTTTTTAAAAGAAATACTTATTTTTAGAGACTGGGGAAGGGATGGAGAAAGAGAGGGAGAGAAACATCCATGTGTAAGAACACCCATGGGTTGCCTCTCCCACGCCCCCAACCAGCGACCTGGCCCTAACCCAAGCACGTGCCCTGGCTGGGAACAGAACCCGAGACCTTTTGCAGGACGACGCCCACTCACTGAGCCATGTCAGTCAGGGCAGGTGCTCCCGTCTTGAGGAAGGCAGTCAGGGCTCAGAGAAGCTCCCCCTTGTCACTCCGCCCCTGTGTGCTCATAGTCCTCAGTGAAGTGACGGAGTGCTTGAGTCATGCTGGCTTTGGTAATATCTGGAGACCTGAGGAGGGCCGGTCAGAGCCGCTTCTAACAAACGCTCCCAGGAATGCTCCGTGGGTCTCGTTGGCTGAACTGCCGTGCTCTGCCCTGTGTGACAGGCTGCCCTGGGCTCATGCTGCGGTTCACTTGACTCAGAGACGTCCCCCACTCCGGACTGGGGATCCCTGGGGCCGCGAATTGCCCTGAGTGTTTCTGAGATGGCCTTGCTGCATTTCCGGGGTGTACACGGTATTTCGAGGATGTGACGTCAGGTTCCTGAGAAACATGACTCACTCCCAGCTGTTCTGTTTCAGCGTGGACGTCTCCATGTCTGGGACTCTGTGTTCTACGCTAGATTCTCAGCTTATGACTATATAAGAGAAGGAGATTGCAGGCTTTTTTTTTTTTTTTTAAGATTTTATTTATTCATTTCTAGAGAGGAAGGGAGGGAGAAAGAGAGGGAGAGAGACACCAATGCGTGGCTGCCTGTCATGCACCCCCGCACTGGGGGCCTGGCCCTCAACCCAGGCCTGTGCCCCGACTGGGAATCAAACCAGTGACCCCTTGCTGCGCAGGCCAGCACTCAGTCCGCTGAGCCTCCCCAGCCAGGGCCAGACTTTTTTTTTTAAGTGACAAGCTTTACTTTTCTTGCTCCCAGGGCTGTTACACTGAGAATCTTATAATGGAAGATTCAGCCTTTTGGATGCTGTGAAAGGGGAAAAAAATCTTCCTGAGAAATAAAAAATATCTTTCCTTATAAGATTTATTTTGCTTGTGTTTGAACCTTAAATAACCTGCAGCTTTTCTGGTATGTCCTTTTTTGTGTTTTTCTTCATTTGTTCAACATATGTTTGTGAGATTTCTCTAAAACATATCAATTTAAAACACCCGTATAGTGGGGGTGATGTTATATACACACCATTTTACAATGTGCCTTGGTAGATTTGGGGCATTTCCGTGCTCCTAAATACAAGTGTTTATTTAAAATAGCTAGCTGCTGTTTGGTGTCACACTGTTTGGAAGTAGTGCACCTCATTTAATCATAGACTCTTAGATCATTCCCTTTTTTTCCGCCTAGAAATGAAACTCTGAGCCGTAGAATATATAGACATTTAAAATGGTAATAGGTGCTGCCAAATTATAATCTAAAATGCTTTTACTATTTTATGTCCTCACAAAGACTACAAGTGTGCCCTTTCTAATTTGATTTCTTCTTTTTCTCAGTCCTCTCACCGGTGACTTAGAAGCCCCAAATCTCCGTGTCTGGCTGTCACCTTGCACTTGTGTGGGCACTTGTTCGTCATCCGCCTGGGGGCGCTGTTGTTGGGGCGGGTCCTGCTCTGAGCACGCTGCTCTCTGCCGTGGCCTCTCTGTAGCTCGATTGCGGGTACTGTGGTCATTAATAGAAGGTGCTGTCACATGTGGCCCAAGGTCAGGAAGATTCCAGATGTTCACATTACGTCAGAAACTCTTTCTGGAGGCCTTGACTGATTGTTGAGGTCTTTTCCAGCACAATAGATTTTACGTAGTCTGATTCCTTTGCAACGAGGATTGCTGCAGATTTGAATTTATCTTTTCCAAAATTAGTTTTTATTTTTCTCATGTTCAGTTTCCAGAAGCCTTCAGTCTCACTCAGCAGAGCCTTGTGGGCTCACTGGGAGGGAGAGAACGAACCTCGCAGTGCTGATGGGCAGCGGGGTCGGGCGGCTTCCGCCTGTGGTGTGCCACTGGGCCCAGCAGTCAGGTCCCCTGCGCCCACCAGCGCTGTCGGTTCCTCTTCCTGCTTGGTGCCTCCTGCTCCGCGCAGGAGAGCACTGCGAGTGTGTTCCCACTGCACCTTCTGAGGCTCTGGAACACCTGCGGTCACCCAGCCACCCGTGAGCTCCAGTCTTCGGTCGCCCCTCTGACCCTCCCACTGGTCCCGGTGTTGGGCCCTGCCTGGAATTGGGCCATCTGGACTCCCAGACCGTTGTCCATGCAGCCGGCCCGGCCTTTCCTCAGTTCTGTGCTTCCCACTCTTGCAGGGGGACGCATCTCAATGCAGGTCTGAGCGTGCTGTCCCTGCAGACACCCTCAGCGGTGCCCTGTCCACGGCTGCTGGCCCTGTGTCCACACTGCCCACGTCTCCCACAGGCCTGGGGATGGTGCAATGGTGGGGTTCTTCCCGCAGACCTAGGCCAGGTCCGTAACCTCTTACCATCACTTTTTACTGGGATTATTTTCTTGAATTCCTCTCTCCATCAGTGGCCAGCTTTTATCTTTGCATCCTAAAGGGCCACAGCACTCAAGAGACAGTATACTGAATGAATGAATGAGAACATAAAAGTCTTAGGTTTGCTAAAGCGTGCACAGAGCTGGGTCCTCCTTCAGGTGCGTTTCTGGTGTAAAGTCATTTTGTCTCCAGTGGTGACTTCTGATTTCGGCTGCGGTTGGCCACAGCGCTAGGAATCACACGCTCACAGTCTGAGCGTGAAGAGGAGTGAGGGTGACTGGCGTTCACCATGTAACCTGTCTCTTCTCCTGGTGCTGCTGTTTCCCTCTTTGCCAGTCTTGGTGTCTGCCCCTAAGACATCGACTCGGAGGTTGTGCCTTAGAACTAACGTGAATGCACGTACTGGGATTCACTGGAACACGTGAGAGGTAAAGCCCGACTTTATAAAACCATGAGTAAATGCCCAGAAAAAGATTCCGACTGTGGAATGTTTAAGGAGGAAAGTGCTTGAATGACATGTGGGACTTCGTGGGACTTTCTGTCTCTGTCGGAGATGCTTTGAATGGTCACTGATGGTCTTTCACAGGG
This sequence comes from Micronycteris hirsuta, assembly GCA_004026765.1. Classification (NCBI taxonomy): domain Eukaryota; kingdom Metazoa; phylum Chordata; class Mammalia; order Chiroptera; family Phyllostomidae; genus Micronycteris; species Micronycteris hirsuta. The sequence goes on along the minus strand of PVJI01001987.1, from coordinate 111,469 downwards.
AAGAGGAAAGCATCTTGTCTGCTTTATGAGCTGAGAATTTCAGGTTTGGTCGGGGGGAAGTCTAAGAAAGCTGCCTATTCTAGGAGCTAAACAAGCTTAGTGGCACGGCATTTCCCCCCAGGGTAAATGTATATATTATATGGCCTGCGTTTAGAGAAATAGTTGCTAATCTTTGATGAGGCCTGTGGTTTGCGCGGGGATTTTCCTGCCCTCAGCCCATTGGACGCCTCTTGGGAAAACGGTTGTGGTGGCGGTAACTTAGCCTCACCCGCAAAGAATGCAACAGACTATCTGAGGAGATCGCGTCACCCTGAACTAATGCGCTGTGCTTTGCCCGTGTGACATTGGTCAGATGGTTGCCCCGAATGCTGTGGTGCAGAGGGGTGGAACACGGAGGCCAGTTTTGTGTGGGTGGCCCCGCAGATGCCGTGCACACCAGCGGGAACGGCAAGAGGTCAGATGGGCCGGTCTGGAGCTCCAGGCTCGTCGGGTAGGCAGGCCCGCTGCCAGCGTGTGTTGGGCTCACGTGCGATCTGTCCTACACTGCTCAGCGTTATGTGGGTGGTTTTAGTTAATTCTCCTGTAATTAACAGTCCTGTAATTACCCCTATTTTACTTGTGAGGAAACAAATTAAGCAATTTGACTAGTTAATAGACAGAGCTGGCATTTGAATTTGTCCCGCTTTCAAGTTCCCGGCAGCGTATTTCTCCCTCGCGTGCCCTGAGGCATCAAGTGCACCCGCAGCCAGAGGCTGTCTGTTCCTGTAGTTGGTTGACGTGGAACAGGGGCCTTTTCTGTGTGGGTCACAACCGAGAGGTCGCCTTCTGTTTGAATGCCTGCCCTGCTCAGAGCTGCAGAGCTGGGTGCAACAGAGGTTCTGGGTGGCGTCTTCTCCAAGTCCGTCTTTCCTAGTGTGACACCTTCCATGACCCCAGAATGGGGCCTTCATCACCCTTCCTGCTTGGAGCACCTTAAACCACAACCCCTTTTGTTCCTTAAATTGGTGTCACAGGAAGTTTCTCTTTCAGAGAACAAGCTCTGAGGCTTTAACATCTTCTGTCTTCAACAAAGGAATAAACAGAGCTGGGAAAAAACGTTTGTCATCCCAAACTCATAAAAAGCTATACTCAGACACAAAGTTCAAATAAATGCCTTTAGTATTAAAAAGCAAGACAAAAAGTAAATTAACATTGGCCTGGAGAAATTAGGAAGTAAAGAACAATAAACCAAAGGAAGTAGGGAAAAGGAAATAGTAAAGATACAAAGTGAATTAAATAAAGAACATTAAAAACAAAAGGGGAAAACTTAAAAGCTGGTTCCTTATAAAGATCAAAACATAAATCACCTTCCCAAGGTAATCTACGTTAAACACAATCTCATTGGACTTTTTAAGAGAATTAGCCAAAGTGATTTTTAAACTTTCTGAGTAAGCAGACCCGTGTAAGAGGAGTGTTGCGCACAGAACTAGTGCCTGCCGCAGGGGCTGATGTCGTGGAGTGGCATGCTGGCCCGCATGCGGGGGGCCCGGTGCTCCGTGCTTTGCCGTGGAGCCCAGCCAGGTGCGGGGCCGGGCACGTGTGAAAATAAAAGGGCGGGAAAACACAGAAATTAACATTGCTTCTGAGTGCGCACGTGAGGGAGGGCTGCCGGGAGGGTCTGCGCTGGGAGGCGGTGCCCACCACGGTCGTCTGTGACAGGGGCACGTGGCGCAGAGGGGACCAGAGTGGAGTAAGGGTGCCCTTCCCGCCACCCATGCTTGTGTGGAACGCTTTGGAGCGGTTAGGGTGTGTTGGCCATTGAAGAATTCATTTAAATTTAGTGCGTATAGTTTTTAGATCAGTAAGGAAAGGGTGAACATCCCAAATGAAAAACGAGTCAGTTGCCTATGGTGGTCCCTCTGTACGTGGAACACGAAACAGCCATCAACAGCGGGGAGGGGAGCCCAGCGCCAGGAGCAACTGTCTCTGGGGTTGAGAACACAGGTGTCACATTTGTTTTTGGCTTGTAATGTCCTTAATTTCCTTTAGTGATCCACCTCTTTTAAAACCAGTGGAATTGGCTCCGGCTGGCGTGGCTCAGTGCATTGAGCTCTGGCCTGTGAACCGAAATGTCACCAGTTCGGTTCCCAGTCAGGCAACCAATACACTTTCTCCTTCCTCCTTCTCGCTCTTAAAAACCAAAAAGTGTGCCCTGGCTGGTGTAGCTCAATGGATTGAGTGCGGGCTGGGAACCAAAGGGTCGCAGATTTGATTCCCAGTCAGGGCACATGCCTGGGTTGCGGGCCAGGTCCCCAGTGAGGGCCACATGAGAAGCAACCATACATTGCTGTTTCTCTCCCTCTCTTTCTCCCTCCCTTCCCCTCTCTCTAAAAATAAAATCTTTAAAATTAAAAAAAATACACATAAAAGAAATTAAACAATAAGTTACTATAATTCTTTTTTTTTTAATTATTTTATTGTTGTTCAATTACAGTTGTCTGCATTTACCCTCCCCCCACCCCAAGTTACTGATTAACCCAGGTTATGGTTTAAAAAAAAAGTGTATATAAAGTATTGTTCTGAGCTCTTCACATCTATTAATTTTTTTTTTTTTAAGATTTTATTTATCCATTTTTAGAGAGAGGAGAAGGGTGGGAGACAGAGAGGGAGAGAAACAGCAATGTATGGTTGCCTCTCACATGGTCCTCACTGGGGACCTGGTCTGCAACCCAGGCATGTGCCCTGACTGGGAATCGAACCGGGATCCTCTGGTTCCCAGCCCGCACTCAATCCACTGAGCTACACCAGCCAGGGCCACATCTATTAATTTAAAAAAATAAAATAAAATTGGTGGAATTAAAAAAAGAAATTAAGAAAAAAGAAGCTCAAAAAAAGAAAATGTTAGCATATTCAGGAGCAGTAAGGGCAGCCCACACTAGCAGACATGCCCCAGCTCAGTGGTAAAGCCGCGGTGACTGGAGTGCTGGGGCGGCCGCACAGGTGTTGGGCCGGAGCGAGGCCCTGGCACATCCGTGTGCTCACGTGTGCCTGTGAGAGAGAAGGTGATGAGGGCCTACGTGGTGGAGAATATTGTGGCAAAGGAAGGGTAATGAGTAAATGCTGGTGGGGTAATTTTGGAAATAATGTTCATGTATTATCTCAAACAATGGTTGGGACAAAGTCAAACATTTAAAAAGATAACTTTGAACAGTTCATGTAAAATAACGTGTGAAGAATAGTGGTTGTAACAGTTGTGAAGGAATGGAGGCCCTCAGAGTCCACATTTACACACACATACAGTTAGAGAGGCCAAAGACAAAGGTGTGTGCATGTGCGAATGTCCCGAACACGTGTGTGTTGTTGGTTTCCATGCGTAAGGCAGAAAGGAAGTATGAGAAAACCCACGAAGCAGTTGTTACAATGGAGTATGGATGAATTTTGTTTTCCTTAATGATGTAGGGGTTTTATTTCTGCAGCAAATGTTTACTCTGAAACAGGGAAATCGCCCTGGATTAATAAAATATTTTTCTGGAGAAGGGAATACTTTGGTGCAGCCTTAGTAGCTGCATATTACCTAGGCAGTCTTACTACTGGGATCCGTCAGGCACCGGATCACTTTGGTAATCAGTCCCCCAGGCCCGCGTGGCCAGCCCTGGAGATGACGCTGTCGGGGGGCTGCGGAGCCTGCTGACAGTGACGGTGGTGCGGCGCTTGATTACTGGTTAGAGCCGCAGAGGATCCCACTCACCCCTTCATCCTAACGCTCTCTTCTGCCAGGTCGGCGGCACTAAGGCCGGTGTCATCCGGTTCCTCGGGGAGACGGACTTCGCCAAGGGGGAGTGGTGTGGTGTGGAGTTAGACGAGCCTCTGGGCAAGAACGACGGGGCTGTCGCTGGAACCAGGTATGTTGGGTCACCCTCTTGCACGCACAGGTGCTCGGGCAGAGCTCACCCACGCATCCAACGACATGGAAGAGCGCGGCTTGCAGGGCCCCAGAGTTAGTGCTTGCTCGCGCTCTTTTCCCTCTGTTTGGCAGGGTTTTGTTCGGTGGGGTCACTGTATTGCTGAACTCCTGCTGTATGCTTCTCTGGTGGTAGAAATGTGTATTCCCGTTGTTACCTCAGTGACAGACGAGTGATTCTGTCTCTGTGTATCATGTCGTTGATGAGCTGCTTTGCCAGCCTGCCTTCCGGGGGAGTGCTGCACGCCGTGTGCCGCGCCAGCCGGTCCGTAGAATCGACAGCAAAACCAGTTGGCAGACAAGTTAGGAGAGCTTTTTCGTTATAGTTGTTATTTCTCGTAATTAAGCCTTTTGTTACTGTTCTTATTATTGTTCTCTAAAGGTATTTTCAGTGTCAGCCCAAATATGGCCTGTTCGCTCCCGTCCACAAAGTCACCAAGATCGGCTTCCCCTCCACCACGCCGGCCAAAGCCAAGGCCGCCGCTGTGAGGCGAGTGATGGCAACCACGCCCGCCAGCCTGAAGCGCAGCCCGTCGGCGTCCTCGCTCAGCTCCATGAGCTCGGTGGCCTCCTCCGTGAGCAGCAAGCCCAGCCGCACGGGACTGGTAAGCCTCCCTTTCCTTCCTCCCTGCACGCCTCTGCTCAGTGCGCCCGCTCCGCTTCCGCGCGCTCGGGTGTCCCTCACCCTTGTGCTGAGTGTAGCTTGTGAAAGGCCTGGCAGATTACACAAAATAAAAGTCTAGCAAGAATACACGTTTTAAAATAAAGTTTTTAACAACCCCTTTCAGATCCTTGAGGCTTGAGAGGTCACAGTTCTGGCTGGATCTGTAGTAGCTACTGATGAAATGACTTCTCTAAAATTGCTTCGGACATGAGAATGACAGGGAGATTAGGGGGATCCTTTTCCTCAAGGTCATAGATTTCTTCCTCTTTTATTTCAGTTTAAGGATCCCAAGTGTCTTGAAAAGCCATGTTCTTAGAATTTTAATGCAGTCTCACCCGCTGAAAGCAGTGAGTGGGTGGGGTGCTCCCAACTTGGGCGGGAGGACACGGTCAGGAACTTCTTTCTGCAACTTGAGAGGGTGCTGGGAAGGGCTACGTTTTGTTTTGTCTCCTCTCCGTCGCCTGTCCCCACCATTCTTCTACGCCCCCACCCCACCCCGTTTAGATCACCAAAAACAGCCATCGGAATTAAAACAGGCAGCCTCTCATTCTGGTCGTTAGCAGGTGTTTATTAGGGTCAAAGTAATGACTTTTGGATTTCATCCCCTGCCTTTCGGTTCATTTACCTGAAGGGAGGCAGACACTGTTTAAATTGGAAATGGCAGCATGCGGTGGTCCTCCAGACTGAGTTCAGGGTCTCTGCATTTGATGGTGAGGTGCAGACAGGGGTCAGAATATCAAGATGTGGATGTCACTTTGCCTTCTTTGGGTTGATAACGGCAGGGAGAGGAAAGGGGGAGGATTCTGTCCTTGGAGCAGGGCTTGCACTCTGGCCAGCGGCAGCTTCTTCCTCTCGTGTTCAGGGTAAACTGAAAACCTGCTTGGACTGTTTCATTTTGCATTTGAAAAGAAAGCTTGCATCTTTGATAGAAAAATGACACATGGACTTTGTGGAAAGCTTGACAAAGCCTAATTCCATCGGCCAGTCCTGGACAGTTCCACAGAAGGGTCGTGTCTGGCCTAGGGGTTCTCTATTGCGTAATTTTATTATGTTGTAATTATACATCCATTTCTTTGGGAAATAACCAAGCTCCCCGAGCGTCCCCTTCTCCCTTCCTTTCAGACCAGTTCTGAGTCCTCTTCAGTCACCTCAGCATGTGGCTGAGTCACTGGCAAAAGAGAAAGGAGTTTTCTTGCCTTGTAAACAGCTTCTTTTAAAAACATTTCTATCTAGGGTAGCTATTATTTCCGAATCAAAAATCACCATAAAAGAATATGCTAAGGGTATAGGAAAATTGAGGTGTGACTTGCTAGAACTATATCTCAGCAATATAATCCTACTCATATGTGTAGACAGTCTAGAGATTCTTTCATGCAAAATGATCTTACAAAAGCACGGAGCGCGGAAGTGCCCAGACGTTCTGGTCCCACAGCCCCGGCACGTCTCCGTCGTTTCTCCCTGGTGCCCCAGGCCAGAAGTAATGGCCATCAGTTCTGTTTATTAAGTAATTATGTTTCAACAACTTAATATCCACATCCCAACCATTTAGTAGCTGCTTAAAAAATGATACCTATTAATTAAAAGAATAAGTATTTTAAAGATTTTTTATTTATTTTCAGAGAGAGGAGAAGGGAGAAAGAGCAATGTATGGTTGCCTCTCACATGGCCCTCACCGGGGACCTGGCCTGCAACCCAGGCATGTGCCCCGACTGGGAATCGAACCGGGACCTTCTGGTTCCCAGCCCGCGCTCAATCCACTAAGCTGCAGCAGCCGGGCCAAAGAATAAGTATTTTAAATACATTCTTAAAAAACGATAACTAGTTACTATTAGGTTGCGTGCTGCTGCTGGGCACCCGTCAAACCTTGGGGTGTCACTGCGCCTATCACCCTCATTTCTGGGCCACATCGGTTCCATGTAGTCCTTGCTTTTCATTGTGGCTGTAGCCCACACCTGGGTTTGGAAAGACGTGATGTTCTCTGAAGGAATGATGACCATTTGAGGAGTGGAGAAAGAAAATGGAGTCACTGTGGTCAAGCTGCCAAATTACTAAAATCACACAGGCAGCCAGGACCAGACTGGCTCAGTGGGTTGGGCCTCGTGAAGCGAGGGCTCCCTGGTTCGATTCCTGGCTGGGGAACAGGCCTGGGTTGTGGGTTTGGCCCCCCGATTGATGTTCCTCTCTCATATCGATGTCTCTCACCCTCACTTCCTCCCTCTCTCCACTCTCTCTAAAAATAAATAAAATATTTTAAAATAAAATTATATAGGCCGAGGCATGAGGAAACAATTATTTCTTTAATTAGCCTGGGAACTTAAACTTTTGAAATTTTCAGTTATGCTTGGAGAATATGTGTGCATAGATATCTCCTATAGATAATCCTCTGATAACCCCCCGAAGGACTTAGGAAAGAATGTTTCAGACCACTGGACATCTGGAATATTACCATCTCGGACCAATCCAGAGGCTAAGAATGCAGGACTGATTCTTCTCAAAAGGTTCTTTTTACTATAAGAACTCTTAGATTTTATTTCTTCTTTGGAAGAACACTCTGGGTATTTCCTAGTTGTGTTTCCAGTTTGTAAACCCTAAGACCCTTGAAAAAATCTGAAGTGTTTATTTCTGGCCAAAGCCTGTTGAAACACAATTGCCTCACGCTGGTAGTTTGTATGGGGTCCAACAGGTGTTGCTGTGGTTCCCTTGAAATTTAAAAACCTTTCACAGTGTTTGTGGAGATCTCCACACAGGGTTCAGGAGCCTCCAATTCAGTGCATGCAGGGAGAAATGTTAGTGTGGGAAAATGTGACTTAACCATGCATGTATGCAGTTGGGAAGTCAGGGCCAGGTGGTAAAAAGCCAGGAATTCCTCCTCCCCCAATACATTTAAACATTTAAGAAATTTCACTAACTAGAAACTGCAAGGGATGACTCGGGTTTGATTGGATTCCTTTACTCTCACTGTGATCCAACGGCCTTGCTGTGGATTGACGGCAGACCTTCGTCCTTGGTCCGTGCCTGGACAAGAGCGCAGGCAGACGGAGGGCGAGAAAAGCATCAGGCCACAAATGCAGCTCTGCTGGCAGAAGACAGAGTCAAGGGCGAGAGCCAGTGAGCGCCAAGGAAATGGCCTTGGACGAAGGCTCGCCAAGGGAGAGACCTCTTCCTGACGACCAGCCTCCGAAGCCCAGCTTGGGAGAATCGCACCCACCTTGCCAATCACCTGTTGACATTTAACAGGGTCCTTTTCTCTGTGTGTTTACGTGACTGCTAGCCTCAGGATGGACACAGATGACGGAGCTCAAACACACTCCTACCCCACTCCCTGCCCTCTCCATTCCTGTTTCTTCCTCCATCCTTCCCTCCCTCCCTGCTGCTCTTCGTTCATGAGTTTCTTTCCCCTCCTTTTTCTCTGATGTTCTTTTTTTCTTATGTGTCTGTGCGCCCAGACATGTGCATGCACACGCACCCATTCCCACACGCCTGAAGGCGGGCGGTTTTCCTCTTTATCTTGTCTGTGTAAGTCTGTCTGGCCTGCTGGGTGAGACCACCTCTGCCTTTCACTCTGAACAGAAGTGAAGAAAGTCCTTACAAAGGTCTGACTCTCCAGCTATTTAATCAGTTGAAGGAAGGTTTGTGATACCAGGAATGACCTGGTGGTTACTTGACAGTATTTAAAAGCTTAAATTGGAAAAAGTCTCAACCTGAAATCTAAAGATCACAAAGTTGTCCACAATGCCGTGATAAAAAGATCGCTGTGAATGAGGCTTAGGTTGAAATGGGGTTGAGAGAAGTGCGCTAGTGGGCTCTCGGGAAGTTTTCTAGATCCCTGAGGGCCCTGTCGGCGGACTTCAGGGCCGCTCTGATGTTTGCGCCGTTGTTCTCCCAGATGTCCTCCCGAAGGTTCCATGACCTCTTTACATGGGTGCGCTCTTTGTGAAGCCCGCAGGCGGGAGGCCCGCGCTGCTTTGTCCTCCTGGTCGTCGGCTAGTGAGCCAGGCCACGCTCTGGGTGCCGGGGAGCTGCCGCCTGCATGCCTCGCTTCCCCTCGCCCCCTCGTAGCGCCCTCGCCCTTCACGTCTTTCACTTTCTTTGCAGTTGACTGAGACCTCCTCCCGTTACGCCAGGAAGATCTCCGGCACCACTGCCCTCCAGGAGGCCCTGAAGGAGAAGCAGCAGCACATTGAGCAGCTGCTGGCCGAACGGGATCTGGAGAGGGCGGAGGTGGCCAAGGCCACGAGCCACGTGGGGGAGATAGAGCAGGAGCTAGCGCTGGCCCGGGACGGACACGACCAGGTGAAGTCTGGTGCTGGCCTTGCCGTGGAGATGGTGAGGGGTTCTAGGCGGATCTCGTGGCAGAGATGGCGGCAGGCTCTAGATTGAGGGAGGAGGCCAGACTGCCTACCTGGGGCTTGGAGCTGGGAGCTAGTCTTGGGAGCCCTTGCAGTGTCTTTGCTGGGCTTGTTTGAGAGCTGTGCCTGGGGTACGAGTATGCAGCATCGTAAAGACGGAGTTCTGTCCTTCTGGAGTCTCCCTTAGCCTGTGGTCTTTATGTCCAGGCCTTCTGGCCTGTCTGTGTTACATGAGCTCGTTCACGTGGACTTTACCCGTGTTGCAGCTTCTGGTTTGTAGATTGTCCTTTGTGTGAGTTTCAGCCTCCAGAAAGGTGGGAGCTGTTTTAACGTCGCCCTCTATCGCCCTGATGGTGGGGTCTCCATCCTCACCTTCCAGGAACGCTGCCGGGAGTGACCTATTAAATGTCGTAGAGTGCGTTTTTTCATGAAAAGGACTCACAGTAATGCCAGCCCACAGTGGTGCCGCTTAGCTGTAGCCCTTTGCAGGCCCCAGGCCTGAGTGGGGCAGCGCGGCCGCTCACTGACACCCTTGCCTCCCCAGCACGTCCTGGAGCTGGAGGCCAAGATGGACCAGCTGCGAGCCCTGGTGGAAGCTGCCGACAGGGAGAAGGTGGAGCTTCTCAACCAGCTCGAGGAGGAGAAAAGGTGACCTTAACCTGTCCCCTGGTGCATGCGCGGCCTCTTCCTTTTTTTACTCCACCTTTTCTGTTAGCAGCCACGTTGGCGTCCACCCTTAGAACCAAAGGGGTGACCGTGTCCGGTGGAAATTGAAGTCTCCATTCTGTGTGAGGAGGGTTTGCTTTGATTTGACCTCTTTTGAGTCCTTTGGAATCATCTAAACATGGCCTGATTAACTGAACAAATATTTGTTGAGCACCTACTGTGTGCCAAGCATCCTCTTGAGGATCACCTCAGTCAGTGTGGTGTAGTTCATCCAAACCCAGCTTCCCCCTGGAGACTTCGCTGGTGGGGCGTCTGCTGGGTCCAAGTTCCCCAGGGTTTATGGAGCACCTTCCGTGTAGCTGACGACAGTGTCTTACGTCTGGCGGGTGATGTAAGATCCCTGTCCTTGAGAAACGCAGTACCTTATAGGAAAACGAGTCTCCTGCAGGAAGTAGTGAGAGAATTATCCAGGTCGGGATGAAATCAAGTGCTAAACTGAGAGGCAGGAAAAGCAAGTTTGGTTCTTACAAAAGATCTTCAGAGACGGTTAACAAACAGTGTCTCTGAAAACAGCGTCCTCACGGAAACCACGTGAGCATCTCTGGTTCTGGGATGTTGGTCCTGTTGTTGCACTTAATGCCGCCTCCTGTCACTTCTGATGGCAGCAAGTTAGTTCCCTAGCAGTCAAGCGTGACCGTGCCCGGGACGGTCACACGTGCTGCCTTGGTAAGGGGCAGCACCTCAGAGGTGGACGACAGTGTCTTACCGGGAAATGACTTGCTTAAGAATCGCTCCTCTGGTCTAACTATGGCTGCAGGTGCAGGAGAGAGGGCAGCAGGCGCTCATCTGCTGTTTGCTCCGTTCTCAGACCTGCTCCTGCTCGGCCGTCCCGGCGCGGCCATAGCTTGAGGGCTTTCGCTGGCTTCCTGTTTGACCAAGTAGAATTTTTAGAAATGCTAGTGAGTTTGAAAGATTTGTTTTGCATGTAGGTTATGAACTTTATTCTTTCTTCCTTTTCTTCCTTCTCTTAACACCTAATTTTGTAAAGATTCATGGTGTGCGAGTTACCCAGATTTTCTGTCTTCAAAGTACCATATTTCATTGACTGTCCGATAGCAGTCTCCCAGATTTTAAAAGTGTGAAAAGATGTGCATTTTAGAGGCAAATAGAATTCTTTTTATTTTTTAATATTTCTTATTTTTAGAGAGAGAAGGAAAGAAGAGAGGGAAACATCAATGTATGGTTGCCTCTCCCATGCCCCCTACTGAGGACCTGGCCTGCAAACCAGGCATGTGCCCTGACTGGGAATCGAACTGGTGACCCTTCGGTTCCCAGGCCGCACTCAGTCCACTGAGCCATACCAGCCAGGGCGCAGATAGAGTTCTTCACCACTTCTACCCCAAAGCGCTCACAGCCTTGTTCTCGCAGCCTGGGAGCCAGCACCAGCGCTGCTCGCCCACCTAGCCCTCGAACAGCTGTCCTGGGGCAGTCTGAAGAGAGATTGTTTTCTGTGTCTCTTTCCCTCATGTTCTGCTCCTGGACAGTAGAAATGACAGGCTTGCATCCCCAAACCTCCTGTGGAAGTCAGACCTCTCTTCCCATTGGGCAGAGCATGTCCTGCTGAGGTCTGTTCTGCTGGTTGTGAGCAAGGGAACCCATTGATTTCTCTGAACTCTCACCTCCTGCCCCCTGGGATGCACCCCTGGGTACGGCTGTGGCGCTTGCCAAGCGGAGCAGAGCGCTGCGGCGCAGGACCAGAGGCCCAGCAACGTGGTCGCTGCCCGTGCCTCTAGGCGTGCCTCTCTGCTGTCTCGGCTCAGGCCACCAGAGTGGTGATTGCAGATGCGAGCACGCGTGCGTGCACACACACGCACTTCGCAGTATGGTGCCCGTGCTCCTTAGTTACTTTCTTAAGTGCTACGTTCCCGTTTTGTCCCACAGGAAGGTCGAGGACCTTCAGTTCCGGGTCGAGGAGGAATCCATCACTAAAGGCGATCTTGAGGTAAAACCCCTCCAGCTCTGCGAAGCGTTCAAGGGTCCCAGTGTTCAGAAACGTGGATGAAGTCACTGTGCCCGCTGATGTGGCCAGAACAGGCCTCGGAGGGAGTGGCGGGGCCCTGGCCCCTGGCCAGCTGGGCTGTGGGCCGGCCGAGCCCCTGAGCGCCTGAGCCCCTGGCCTGTGGCTGAAGGCGATTTTCCCTCCTCTTTGCTTGTGCCCTGAAATTCAGAACCTTGAATTGGAGTCAGTCGAGTCATACATCTGGCAGTGTGTCCCAAGGGAGGCTTCGTGTGTCCCTCTGACAGCCACAAGTGGCATGCCTTGGAAGGAGCTTTTTTTGCTTCGTTGTAATAGTCCAAAGCAAAGTTTTTCACTTCATCTCAGCCTCGCTTTTCAATTGAGCAGGATAAGTCTTTTCTAACCCTGTAAAAGGAATAACTGTGTGTTCTAGTAGTTGATTTTTTAAAAAAGTAAATTACCTGAAAAAACCAGCAGTTTATATTTTAGCTTTTTTACTTCCCTGGCATATTTTAAATTAACAGATTTTTCTTTACCGTCATCTGATAACAATGGTTTGGATGCCTTTCAAACCACTGCTAGATGTACGACAAATGTAAATTATTAAAATTTTCAAATTTTGCAGATTTTTGGTACTTTAATCTGTAATATTTTAGGAAACATTGCACTTTTCTGTGCAGTTCTCAAAGTATACATTTTTGCTAATATTACAGTTTTAGAGCCTATTGCCGCTCCACACCATGCTTACATTCCAAGGGCCCTTCCAAATAGGAACTCTGATTTCTTTGGAAATAAGTATGTCTTTAGAGTTAACAAAAAGTAAGAAAATCATTTCCCGAGTTTTAGTTTTATAAGGCCCAGGGTCTAATGGATTATTAATAATAAAACTTCTTCACTCATTTCATATATAGTTACATTTTTTTTTTTAAGATTTTTAGAAAGGAGAAGGGAGGGAGAAAGAGAGGGAGAGAAACATCAGTGTGTGGTTGCCTCTCATATGGCCCCCACTGGGGACCTGGCCTGCAACCCAGGCATGTGCCCTGACTGGGACTCAAACCTGTGACCCTTTGGTTTGCAGCCTGCACTCAGTCCACTGAGCTACACCAGCCAGGGCCATACAGTTACATTTTTAATTTACTTTTGTCTTGCTCTCATCCACTTAGAAATACATCCCCTGCCTCTAGCCTCATGAGAAGCTTCATGTGTTCATTTAATTCATTCAAGATATAGCCGAAGGCATCTGGGGGAGGGACAGATTAAAATGTTCACATCAGCACTAGGCAAGTTAAGTAGTCCATCTGTAAACTTACTTAAAATCAGTTTTTTTGAAACTCTTAATATATTGATACTTTAGTTGAATCTCTCTTTTGTCGTTGTTTAATTTTTTATTTTTTTGCTGATAGCAAAAGAGCCAGATTTCTGAAGATCCCGAGAATGTAAGAGGGCACTTCACTGTGTGGACATTTCCCTTGTTAACACAGATTGATTACAGATTAAAATGCTTATTGCTACACTCGAATACTAACTGCGTATCTGACCTTGAGACATTGGCCTTAATGTTTCTGTGCATGTGGCTTTCAGAGCGGTTACATTTGTATCCTGAAGAAATTGTATGTAATGACTGAGCTCTACACATCCATTCCTTTGATACCTAGGCATATGTTTACGTTATAAAGAATTTTGCCAAAAGGGGGGGAAGAAAAGAATTTTGTCTGGGGCTTGGCCTTCAGTTAATTCATCATGTCTTCTAATTGTAATAGGGTTATTCCAAAAGAGATGATAGCCAATGGAGGCATAAAATGTGTTAGAGGAAGGCATTACAGAAATTCTGGGGGAAGTTTTCCCAAGTTGTCCAATTTCATTCCCAGGAGACTTAAAGGGCCTCTGGAATCCCAGACTGATTGCCTTTGGTGTGAGTGCCCCCTGCTGGCCAGTGCCTGTCCTTGCAGCTGACTAGACTTTCAAACTAGGCTTTCATTGAGGTATTTTCCCTAATTTTTGAAACTAGAGGTGGGCCTTCTTCAGTGAAAAGACTGAGTGTTTTAAATTTATTATTTTGAAGTGAGTTTTTCCAGGTAGCAGTGCCACTAGGCACATAGGTGTTTTTCTTTCCCTTCTGCCCTCTGCTTAAGACCAGACACCCAATTCAGATCTTACCAAAGTTAGCTCCAAATCCTGGCTCCTTGGTGCCCCTTGCCAGCTGTGATGCCAACGGACAGAAATCCAAAGACGTTGTATGTGGATTTATCACAAGAGACACAATTAAAACAGGACGTTTCTCCCCGCTGCCGGCCTGCTGGCCGCGGGAACAGACGGCTAAGTCTGAGCCCAGCACAGCCTCGGCTCGGAAGGGCTCCTTTCTGTGCAGCTACTTCAGTGATCTGAGTCTCGCTGTTCCTCCCACACAGGCTCCCGCTGCCTCCGCTGTCGTCTGCATGGGGCCCCTCCTGCCTCTCTGTGCGCTTCTCGCAGAGCCTTTGCTTCCCCTCTCAGTCCCGTCCCAGGGCTGCCCTCGCGGGGCCGTGTCTTCTTATGAGAAAGGAACTGTTTAGCAAGGGGGGCTGTCCTGTTCAGTGTCACATCTTTCCTGCGCACGTGGCATGGAAGTGCGTCACATGTTCCCGTGCTGCTGGTGGCTGTGCAGAGACGGCTGTTGTCCCACCTCGGGGCGATCTTGCTGCATCGCCTGGATGGGGGACAGGATCCCATTTGGTGGATGCTGGCTTTTTGTCCTGATGTGGTGACCTTTCCCCCACGGGTCACCGAGCTCAGTTTCCAGAGGAGAGGAAAGGCTTTGTGCCGTTTGCTCTTTGAATTTCAGTGTTCGAGGCTGGGACCCCAGTGATGTAGGTCTGGATCAGAGGCTCTCCTTGTGACAGCAGGTAAATGGAACCGCTTCTGTCCAAGGCATGTAGGGCGAGGGACAGGTCCACACATGCAGACAATGTGGTTTTCAGTGTTGCTATTTTCGTGGAATGTGAGAGGTGAAGCAGGTGAAAGTTTTGTTTAAATATTCCATGACGACTTCCACCTGCCTCACAAGCAGAGTGAGCTCCTGAATGCGTCACGTCTTCGGAGCAAAGACGTTTGTAATGTAACGCATTCTACCTTCTGCTGAATCTCTGCACGACTTTCTGTTACTTTATTTAGAGTTTGTTGTCATTTTTTCGTTGCCCACAATGGCCCAGACTGATAGATCTGACCAGTTAGAACCACAAAATGTTTAAGTTAATTCAAGTGACTAAAAGCTTCTGGGAATAGTGCTCTCAGTGGTTTTTATCAGCTGATTATGCTACCCCTCTTGAGGAGAGGTGAGGGAGAGAGGTACATTCTGACTGAGATCGAGTTCATTTAATTAAGATTCTGCTGCCCTTAAACCTGTTACAAAGAGACCACCTGGGTTCTCCACACAGATCGTCTGAGGGCGTAGTCATGGGGGCTCTCCAAGGGTTTGAAACACGGAGTTCCGACTCATGCCTTTGTGTCGAGTCCCCACTTCTCGCCTCGGAGCTGATAATCACTACATCTTAGGAGCAAGACCAAGAGTCCAGTTCTGGCCAGACTTTTCTCCTGCTCTGAGCCTCAGGGATGGGGGCCATGGAACATAATTAGTATTGAACTTGCTTTTTGTAAATCTAACCCATCCCCCCCATGGCAAATAGCCTTTAGAAAAGCCACTGTTGGAAAGAAATTAGAGCTTTAATGGCTCTCGCCTGTCAGATGTGAGATGTTGCCCAGCACCTCAGGTCCTTCTCACTCGCCTCAGCAGAGGCCGCTGGGGTGCCCTCAGCTCGGGTTTCTGGGCGCCCTTCGTGAGGGATCACACATGACCCTTGCTCACATCAAGCTTACACCGAAGTGTAAGGATCTGCTCCAGGGCTTTATCGAACACTGACAGGATGTAGCACGTTCCCTGTCCCCTGTTTAGGTGCTGGTGAGCAATTTGGGGATCAGTCTCCTTTTTCAAGTCACCAAGTCAGTGACATACACATTAATGTCAAAGAGCGTTGTGGGGAGGAGGGGAAAATGATAGCTTAGAGGAATATTAACGATTCTAATTTGTGCTGATAAACTTCACTTATCAATATAACTTGTATTTGCTGCATGCCTCTGACTCTTTTTCATCTTGCCTCGTGTGTTTTCCAGTTTTCCTTTCCAGTAGACTAGCTCATGCCCCCCCCCACCTCCTCCGAGTGTCGTCAGCGTCCCTCCTCACCCCGACCTCCCATCTCACTTCCGCCCTCTGCCCCCCCCCCCACTGCCCGTCTTGTTCGTTCCCCCGTCGGCGGACGGTACCGGTGGCTCAGCCTGCATGCCGCTGTCTCTCCTCTCGTGCTGGCATGTCATGGTGGCACTGTTGTGTTCTCTTCCTCTTCCTTTTTACTAACAGACGCAGACCAAACTGGAGCATGCCCGCATTAAGGAGCTTGAACAGAGCCTGCTCTTTGAAAAGACCAAAGCTGACAAACTCCAGAGGGAGTTAGAAGACACTAGGGTAATGGTTTCCACTGTTTGACGAAGCCGCGCCGCGTGTGCGAGTGGGGGGCGCCTCGGGCGGCGCCCGGGCCGTTGTCCTGAGCCCTGACCCAGTGGTTCAGCCCAAGCTGGGTCTCGAAGCCCGTCATGTGCTTAGACGGACGGGTAGGCACAGGAGTTTCATATCAGATCTTTTGTCAAAGGTCAAGACTCATTCCTTTGCTTAACTCAGCCCAAATCAAGGTCGGAAACCCCACAGCCATCTGCATAGTGGGGTGTCCACAGCTGCCTTGGAGGCTCTTTGGGTGGATGCCTTGGAGCACCTTTCTCCAGTTGCCCACAAGCAGTCAATTGTCCTCTTATTCTCGTATCCTGGTTACTGGGTTTTCTAGCTCATTTTTTGCCATTGTTTCACTTGAGCTCTCTTCTGCCTTCTTCCCTGGCCCCGGGGGGGAGGGAGTGGAAACACTGAACCCTCACGAATGGGAGTTGAGGGCTGCCCCCTGCTGTCTTCCTTTTCCCTCGATGCCAGGTCTCTCTTTGAGTTTCCCTCCTTTCTGTGACCCGGGAGGTTCAAGGCTCAGCTGTTGTCAGGAAGGAAAAGGGCGCCGGGAACAGAATGGTTTCTTACCGCCCCCGGGAGCCATTACCCTCGCCGTATTTCTGCTCGTGTATCGGTAGGAGCTCCCACACTGCGCTTGCCGCGTGCCAGGCACTGCTCCGAGCGCTGAGTGAGCGTTCACTTAGTGTCACCGCCCCCAGGCAGGAGTTGGTGGAGGTGTCCCCGTTTTACAGGTGAGGACACTGAGACAGAGACTAGGTAATTTGCCTAAGGTCACACAGCTAACAGGCGGAGCCAAGGTTTGTGTCTCGGCTGTTTGGCTGCAGAGTCTGTGCCCCTCACCACATGCAGTCTGTCTGTTATGGGAGCAGTTTTGTGCTGAAACATTTAAGGAATAATCTGAGCCATTTACATGGAAGAAGACGTGTATGTATAGGTGTTTTTTAAGTCATGCCTTTGACTGTTGATGGCTGAATTGCCTTGATCCTTAAATTTAAAATATCAAAAATTACTCTATCTCTGATCAAATATTGGTGCTCTGATTTTTTTCTTTTGAATTATTAGTATTTTTAGAAATTTCTCCTGTTGGGAAATCATTGACTGATCTAAAAATCTAGATAATTGAGTGATTTTTCTTCTCTAAATCATGCTTTTATTTTTTAAGAAAAAAAGAAATGGTCTCGGTCAGCCTCAAAACTAAAGCTATCTCCTGTGTATTTGGTAAGAAAAACGTCCTGGTAGTGTGGTGCTCTTCCTTCATTACTTGAGAGCCAGACTTGACCTGGGAAATAGAAGGGATTGAGAGTAAGATTCTTGAAGGAGGATATTTTTTTTTTACTTCTGAATGCCTCTCCCAGATTGCTTTGTCAGAAAACAACTTTGATACTTTTTATTATTAATTATTATTATTATTATTTTTTTTTTGCTGTGGATAAGATTGCATCCGTTCACAGCATGGCCATTCACGTATTTCGAATCTAAGCCATCAATTTTCTATAACTAGTCTTGTCTTCCGTCGATCCTCTTGGTTTGTCAAGTGTGAACTAACCCAGGACCCATACCGGTCTCGTACCCCCAGATTCCTTTCAGGAAGCACTTTGGATCCCATTCAGCCACTGAGTCCCGTTTGTGAGTGGTGCGCTCAGGGCTATAGAGACGTCAGCCCGAGTGAGAAGCCGGACCTGGCTCTCCCGGCCGCAGACCAGCAGGGGAGGCTGACACAGAGCTCGCTTCAGCTGGGGGCGGACTTTGAGAAATAAAATAAAAAACGGGTGCTGTGAAAATGTCACACTAAGCGGAACCACACTGTTTCTTACCACCACTTTTTTTTTTACTTGGCATTCCTCAGTTTGCCTGCCACGTTCTAATTCTGAGCTGCTGCCCTGTTGGACTTACTGACGTTATAGACCTTGTAGTGATGGGGTTTATTAGTGTCTTGTACCTCACTGTGCAATGACAAGCTCTTGAACTGCCCCATCCCACACCCCAGGAAAGGGGTCAGTGAGTGAGCGTCTTTAAGCTGAAGCAGCGGTGGCCCTGAAACACAGCAGGCACAGTCTGCCCTGAAGTGCCCCGTGACGTCGTTCTGCCATGCTGGAGACCTGAGCGTGCACCTCTCCCGTCTCTGTGGACACGTTAGTCCTTATTGCTGCCACAGCCTGAGGGAGTCGTCCTCTCCAGGAGATCGGGTCCTCGAAGTCTGGGACTCCCTGGGATGCGTAGATCCCTCACGTTCCCTTCTGTCTCCCAGGTCAGGCGAGGAAACTTCGTTCCTGAGGCTGCCATTCCCACACACTTCGTGTGCTAGTCTGACTGCCTGCAGGCAGCAGAGGGAGGGAATTTCCTAAGGAAAAAGGGCACAGGTTATGAAAGTGTTTTTCTTAGCCCTGGGACATTTGTTTAAAAGAAACAAGTTCCTGGGTCCTAGCCCAGAGCTGAAATAGAATCAAAATAGGAGGGGGTGACAGGGACCTGCATCGCAGACCTGCCTCCCAGGTGACTTGTGCACCTGCAGCCCGAGAACCACTGGGTTAGGGGAACAAGAGGCACACATCGACATGCTGACAGAATTAGGAAACCCCAAAGGGGGTGCTGTGTAGGATGCTTATATATCATTGCAGGTAAGTGATCATTCTTTCATTGTCCTTGTTTTAAAGGTTAGTAAATTAACTCATCCTCCAGTTGAGGCTTTTATTCTACAGTTGATGTGATAGTCCTTGAAACACTTGATTGGTAATCTTACACCTTTGGCACCAGTGCTATTCTGTACATGTATACATACGAGCCACGTATATAAATATGTGACTGAACATGTTCTGCTACTCACATGAACATGCTGTTTTAAAAGATAAAAAGAAACGGGTGAAATTAATACTATATTTTATTTAAACAAATCCATCCCAAATACTATCATTCCATCATGTAATTAATAGAGAACCCTTTGCTAGATAGTTGATGTTCGTTTTTCTCCCCGCCTTTGGAACCTGATGTGTATTTCACACTGATGGCCCGTGTCACTACAGATGAGCCCCGTCCCACGTGCTCGGCAGCCGGGTGTGGCTCCTGGCGGCTGCACTGCAAAGCGCGGGATTGAAAATCCTCTCCGTCACGTTGAGAAGCATTTATACATTGTGAGTGAAGCGGAGTAGGAAAAACAGGCAAAACAGGGAAGATTCTTTCTTCCAGCAGGCAGATACACTTGAGAACTTTGAAAGTTACTGCTTCCATTAACTTCTGATCAGTTAATGGATATATCCCCGATTTAAGCTTCTTTGGAGGAAAAAGAAATATTTTTGGAGTTAAACTCAACACCAATTTTAGATTCCCTTAGTATCTCAAAATGATGGAAGTTCGCCAAAGATTTTAGCTCTGAATGGGAGCTACCAGAATTGGGCCTAAGCCATGACTGTAGTGAGAGGTAGATTAACACACAGGCATTCGGGGTAGTTTGGCTGCTGCCTTAAGATGGGGTAGAGATTTACGGTTTTCAAAGTTAAAGAAAACCCACAGTGATCCGTCACTTAAATGATCTCTTTTTCTTTGGACTGCTGTCAATAGGTGGCCACAGTGTCAGAAAAGTCTCGTATAATGGAGCTAGAGAAAGACCTAGCATTGAGAGTACAGGAAGTAGCTGAGCTGCGAAGAAGGCTAGAGTCCAATAAACCTGCTGGGGATGTTGACATGTCACTGTCCCTTTTGCAAGAGATAAGTTCTTTGCAAGAAAAGTTAGAAGCCACCTATACCGACCACCAAAGAGAAATCACTTCTCTGAAGGAGCAATTTGGAGCCCGGGAAGAAACCCACCAGAAGGAGATGAAGTCTCTCCAGGCTGCCACAGAGAAGCTTTCCAAAGAGAACGAGTCACTGAAAAGCAAGCTGGAGCACGCCAACAAGGAGAATGCGGACGTGATCGCGCTGTGGAAGTCCAAGCTGGAGACCGCCATCGCGTCCCACCAGCAGGCGATGGAGGAGCTGAAGGCATCCTTCAGCAAGGGGGTTGGAGCAGAGACAGCAGAACTTGCTGAGTTAAAAACACAAATAGAGAAGACGAGGCTAGATTACCAGCATGAGATAGAAAATTTGCAGAACAAACAAGACTCTGAACGGTCTGCTCACGCCAAAGAGATGGAAGCCGTCAGGGCTAAGCTGATGGAGGTCATTAACGAGAAGGAGAACAGTCTGGAAGCCGTCAAGTCGAAACTGGACAGAGCCGAGGAGCAGCATCTAGTAGAAATGGAAGATACGCTGAACAAATTACAGGAAGCAGAAATCAAGGTAAAGGAGCTAGAGGCACTACAAGCCAAATGCAGTGAACAGACCAAGGTTATTGATAATTTTACATCACAGCTCAAGGCTGCTGAGGAAAAGCTCTTGGACCTTGATGCTCTTCAGAGAGCCAGTTCTGAAGGTAAATCGGAAATCAAGACACTTAGACAGCAGCTCGAGGTGGCCGAGGGACAGATTAGAACTTTAGAGGCTGAAAAGGAGGCTGAGAGTGGCAAGGTTCGTATCAACACCCTCCATCTTTTTCTTTTCCACGTGTTATTCTTCCGTTGCATCGTACGTTATTTTTGAGTTGAGACAACTCCTTGTCCAAATTCCTGATTTAATTTAAACAAATTGCTCGGTGCTAATGCAGTTCCCAGTTAAGTATAGTATCTTCTGAGTGTCTTGGGTATGGTTTCATCTGAGGAGATTTGGGAAAAATAATGGCTCAGTTTTGTGAGTTTGTCTTGGTTTCCTGTATCCCGGATAGTGGGTTCTGTGATCTGTCTGAGCGTGGTTCTGGTCTAGAATCTCTTTTTAAAATAGAGGACTCCCCAAGTTGATGGTGTTACAGTGAAGGAATGAAATGAATTAGGTAGAAACTCAGAAGGTCACCCCCTTTCCCAGCTCCATGATTGCCTCACCTATGAGGTCATATATGAAAGCAGAACTCGAACTCTGCGTGCCATTTGACTGTCATACATGAGCACGCTCTGATGAGTGCCGGTCACCGCAGAGTGACGGCAGAGGGCCTGGAGCCCTCTGCACCGCCACGTACTTCTCTGGAATTTTTCCTGTGCCACCAGGACACAGTCTGTTTCCTGCTGTGAGGGGAGAGAGCAGAAGAATATGCGTCTGGTCAAGGCGCGGGAAATGATCTGAAACATTCGCCAGCAGCATTTCTCACAGCTGAGGATGGTGCCCTTTCCCGCTCCCCCTCCACCAGCTGGGGCGCCGGCCCCGATGCTGAGTGTTCTGAGTTTTTTGCGGGAGAAGCTGCTCTGTTGGCAGCAAAGGAAGGGTGGTGAGGGTTGAATGGGGAGGGGAGGACAGACAAACAGCAAAAACTGCTAAGTAACCTCAGTTGAAGGCGATAAACTATTTATAGGAAATTTTTCTCAAATCTCCTCGGTTGGTTCCAAATACCAATCAAAATACAAAAATTAATTAGTGGAGAATATGTAGCTAATGGTCCACTTTTCCACATCAAGATTTAATGAAAGCCCATTTCTGATGAATGTCTTCTAGTGCATGTTTAAAATTTCATTTTTATGTTAAATGTCGAAATACTGTAGGCATATAAAAATACAGAAAATGGTAACATAGACCACATGTATCCATCATTTCTACCTTAAGGTTTTTAAAGTCCAGGAAATGAAATTGCTCAGCTAACTCATTTAGAAAGTTAGCATCTGGACTTTCTGCTTTAAATCATGGTGACGTTCCAAATTTAGGTACAGAAAACTACTCTATTGTGATTATCTTAAAATAGCCATGAGGCAATCACATGTAGAGCTGGCGGTGTGAAAAGTCATTGATTTCTTAGAGTTGGAAAAAGGAAATGATGCCTTACTCGTGCCTTTTTCCCCTGCAGTTGTGTTTGGTTGTGTTTGCGTCTCATTGTTTTTGTGTTTGCTTTTTGTTCTCATTCTTTTTCGTGTCTGTTCACTTGTTTCTGCACCACGCTGCTCACGGTACGGTAGGCTAGTAGCGTTACCGAAGAGCTGCAGGGCAAAGAGCTAGCGCTCAGCAAACTCCAGGGACACGCGAGTGAAGTCAGTCGCGCGAAAGAGGCTTTGGAGAAGGAGCTCCAGATTCTGGTAAGTGCCCGTTGCGAGTCCACGTCTCAGCGTTTCTGGCCGTCTGAGTCATTCTTGTTTAAAAACAGAACTATCCATAGAGAAGCAGCATTGCACTCATTCCTTTTCTGTTTCAAAATATTGATTTAAGTTGAATGTATTAGTAATTGGCTGATAAATACCTTGAGGGGACTCAGATCAAACCCAGACTAGGAATAAGAGTAGGTCTTATGATCACCCCCCAATCTGCAGGGACACATTCTCAGACCCCCAGTGGACGCCCGAAACTGCACATACTCTGCTCGTTCCTGCACATGCATACCTGTGGTGCGTTTGTCAGGCACAGTAAGGGACTGAACAGTCATTGACAATGAAACATAACAGTTACAACAGTGTACCATAGTGAAAGCCATGTGACCGTGGCCACTGGTTTCAGCGCCCCCTGCTGGAGCCCTCAGCCCAGCCCGGCGCTTCCTGGCGCAGGGCGTGGCCCGCAGTTGAGACGTTGTTTCCTGCTCCCGGCTCCCACCCACAGAGGCAGCACCTTTGCCACCTGAACTAAGCGCCCGGCGGCCTTGTCTTTTGGGGTTTGAGGTGCGACAGCAGGACCAGCAGGAGTTTCTTTTTCCTGCACAACCTCACAGATAGAAAGTTCATCCTCACCTCAGCGTACAATTTCTTTTTCCTGTTAAGTCGAGAACTCTCTCCTCCTTACTTAAAGGAGGAGAGAGTTCTCGCTCATCTTGTCATGTCTGAGTTGCCAGCGTCACTGCTCTCGCGCTTTGCGGCCATTGTGAAGTGAAGTAAGGGTGACGTGAGCACAGGCCCCGTGATGCCATGACAGTGGGTCTGATGACTGACGGCTGCCGAGGGACTGAGGGGTGGGTCGAGTGCACAGTGTGGAGGGGACAAACGGTGGGTCACATCTGGGCAGGGTGGAGTGGGGTAGCAGGAGATGTCATCATGCTACTCAGAACAGCACACAGTTTAAAGCTTATGCATCGTTTACTTCTGGGATTTCCCATTTAATATTTTCGGACCTCAGTTGACCGTGGGTGACGGGAACCATGGAAGTGAAACTGCGAATACAGGAGAACTTCTGTACTTCACGCAAATAATCTATCCTTTGCATCTGGCATATTATGGACTACTTAGCTCTATAGATACAGGGACCTTCCAGGTTATACACCAACACACTCCAGCCCTGCCGGAGTGAGGTCATGCACTACGCCACCTCCACCCCCTGCCTGGCAGAAGTGAGCCCACCGGCCATCCCAGACCACCAGCAGCCTCTCTTAGCAAGGCGGGGCGCTAGTGCAGCAGACTCAGAGAATTAATTTCTCTCTTGCAACTCAGCTTATTCACATCAGGACATCACGTTTCCTTTCCTATGTCCTCGATCCTTAATCCCAAGCTGTAAGACATTTTTCTTAGCTTTTCTCAACTGTTCTCCCTTCTCCCTTGTCTCCTCCCTCACAAACTTGAGCTTAATTGAGGCCGATGACCATGAGCAGTGCCAGGGGCGCCCACGCCTGTTGGGAAAGGAAAGGTGTAGGTTGACAAGAAACGAGGTAAGAGAAATGTGTACCACATGTGTACACACACACACACATACACTGAAAAGCATGCTCACACACACGTGCAGGTGTGTGTGTCCCCAGGCACGCACACGCGCTCACCTTGTCCACTGGGGGGTGTGCGTGCACAGCACGCACACAGTAGTGGTTGGTGCTGACACATCCTAAATGGGAGTCGGTTTTAATGAGACAAAACCAGCCGCCAAAAGTAGATAGCACTGTGATACCTGACAGAAACTTTCAGTTTGTACAGTCTGAAATATTTCTGCTCTGAATATCAATTCTTTTTCTTTAGAGAGAAAAGTTTGCTGATGCTTCGGAGGAGGCGGTCTCTGTTCAGAGAAGTATGCAAGGTATGCGTCTCTAACACATTTGCAGAGGGTTCTTCTGTGGAGCACAAAGCCCACGCCGCCCCCTCCTGTGGAGCTGGCCTCGGGGGCGCATAAAGCCCACGCTGCCCGCTGCCAGTGGTCGCAGTGGGACCGCGCTCTCCTGGAGGTCCCTGCAGCGCCCAGTAATACTGCACACCTGGCTCCCTGAAGCCTCAAACTCCTGCTAATGTTTTCCTTCTCTCGACTTAAAGTTTGTTTCATATTAAAATGCAAGCATACTTGGGCAGAGTTGTCTTACCTAAGCTGTAGTCATTGACAGCTCCGGTGAGTTGTAAGTGGGAGGAGAAGGCGCTGCCTGGCCCTTTACGCACGTGCAGATGCGGGCGACAGAGGAGACGTGTGCTCATGGCTCCAGCAGGGTCACTGCCCAGTGTTTGAGTAGCGAGGAGACTTCTAGCATCCCCGTGACCGCAGATCTCGAGCATGTGATTGACTTGATTGTAAGGCAACCAAGTCCTTGATGGCTTGTTACATATGAAATATATTAAACTTTTAACTTTATCTTAAATAGAAACTGTAAATAAACTACACCAAAAAGAGGAGCAGTTCAATGCGCTATCTTCTGAATTGGAGAAGTTGAGAGAAAATTTAACAGGTAAGATGTCTCTGGTTTCTAGACATCGAATGTAGCAGGCTTCCTGGGAGTTGAGATGACTGTGGTATGGTACAGTAACATACCTCCTGTCCAGGCTTACCTTCTTCCTCCTTTATGCCGATATAATGGGATCGAAGACTGGTTTGAGGTCTGTAACCTTCAGCGAATCTCTCTGCCCTGTTTTCAAACAAGACAGCGTCGACCTGTCCCTCCACTCCCACTGTTGTCCTCGATCCCAGCCAGCCCTCTCCCGTCTGGGCTGCTGTGACAGCTGGCCTCCTGGTCTGCCTGCTTTTGCCCTTGTTCCCTTCATTCTGTTCTGAGCACAGCAGCGAGAGTGACCCTTCAGCACCCAGCCAGCTGACGTCACTTCTCTGCTCAGGGTCACTGGTGGCTCCCATCTCACACAGAGGGAAAAAAGCTGTGGCCCTGACCGTCGCCAGGCCCTGCTTTCTCCCCGATCTCATGTTGTACTGCCTCTCCCTTTGTTCTTTCTGCTCCAGCCCTAGTGGCCTCCTTGGCGATACCTGCGTGTCAAGCTTGCTCCTGCCCCAGGGCCTTTGCACTTGCTTCCCCCTCTGCCGGCAGGCCTCTTCCCTCACTGCCTTCAGGTCTTTACTGAAATGTCACGTCTCACGGGGCCTATTTCAGATCCACTCCCTCCTGCAACTTCTTTCATGCTCCTTTCTCTGCTTGTATTGTTTTCTTCTTAGCACTTAGCACTGTCATTATACTGTTTATTTTCTTGATTGATCTTGTTTATTGTCTGTCTTTTTTGCTGGAATATGATGTTCGCAGGGATTGCTATAGGCATATGTTCCCAGAGCAAGGCTTGGCATACAGGATGCAGGCAATAAGTTTTTGTTGACTGTAACACCACAGTGCTATTTTTTCTATATATATTCAGACATGGAGGCAAAATTCAGAGAGAGAGATGAAAGAGAAGAGCAGTTGATAAAGGCAAAAGAAAAACTGGAAAATGACATTGCAGAAATCATGCGAATGTCAGGAGATAACTCCTCTCAGTTGACAAAAATGAATGACAAGCTGCGTCTGAAGGAGAGGTACGTACGAATGTCCGTGAGAGCCTGCTGCAGGCCCGGCTCTGGCGCAGGTCCAGGCGGGGGAGCCGGGGTCTTCAGCGTTACTTCCTGTCGCTTCTTTCTTACCACCTCTGCGTGTGCTCGAATCCACCAGGGAACCTCTGACGAATGCAACATTGTAGGCCTGTTGCTAACTTGCTGAGAGAAGGTAGTAGTTTGCCAACAGCAGTAGCGTCTCTTACAGGCAATTAAAAGTATTTTCCCCCGTTTCAGTGTAGTGATAGGTAACCCTTTGTAAGGGCTGACTGTGTGTCATGCACTATGCTAACAGCTTTATATACAGAGTGTATTTTCTAAATCTAATCATCCTACGTGGTGAGTATGTTACTGATCCTGTTTTAAAGGAAAAGAAACGGAGGCTTGGTGAGGTTCCGCAACCTGCCCAAGGTTTCAGCTCTGGGCAGCCTGGTCTCAGGGCCCTTGCTGCATGACCCGCTCTGTTGTGCTTCCTCAGTGCGAGTGCTTCCGGGACCTTACTCCCCATTCTTCTTTTTTCTGTGGCCTTGTCGCTCTGATGTGTTTTCTCCTTTTGGTAACTGCCGTATAAAAACCAAACGTTTCATAAGGCAAAAACTGTTAGAGGACATTTTAGGACCGTTAGACATCTGATTCTGAAAGTGTTAACCACTTGGCAAACTCATGTTTACACCCAGCTACGCACCACGCACTGTTCGGACTGGCAGCAGGGCCTCGCTGGGCAGACTTGGGTCAGACTTGGTGTGAGGCAGGTGCGGCTGGTGTCTCGGGGAAGTTCCATTTCTGTGGGTGTTTTATAGACGTAACACCTAAGGTGCCGCCTAGGTTTGCCTCCTCCTTTCTCTAGGTAGGTGCCCCGCATCAGCTGTATCCCTGTGTTCAACCACATGGCTATCTTTAAGCTGGGAACGTCAAGTTACTTATTGTCATTTTTATATCTTATGTTCTTAAGCATCACTAGAATGAGTTTTTGATAACCTGGTCTGGTAAATTTGGAAATTTTGTAAATACTCAGTATGTTTACTTTTCACTCATATATCCTTATAGATCTATTGACATCAAATAACCCTAACAATTATAGTAGCTGCTACTCTGGATAATGGATTTATAACTATGACAACTGTTAAAATTATTGTTCAGGGCAAGTCAAACATTTTGTTGTTGTTGCTTATTTCAGATGTTATTAATTATTCTTAATCATCATAATCATTAATACACTTATTAACATAGTATCTTTTTAGTAGAACTCCAGAATCGAAAGCATCTTTTGGAAAATCTGACACACTTTGTATTGAACTTGTTCTAGAAATATAGAAGAATTGCAGCTAAAGCTTACCAAGGCTAACGAAAATGCAGGCCTTCTGCAGAGAAGTATTGGAGAAGTGACTTTCAAAGCTGAGCAGAGCCAGCAAGAAGCAGCTAAAAAGCATGAGGAGGAAAAGCAAGAACTGCTGAAAAAGTTGCTGGACCTGGTAAGGAGGCAGTCAGTGGGACTGTTTGCTGGCAGAGGGGGTTCACACGTGGTGGGATGACTCCCTCCTTCTCTTGGGGTTCTGCAGGAAAAGAAGATGGAAGTGAGCCACAACCAGTCTCAAGACCTGAAGGCCAGGTACGAAGAGGCCAGCTCCAAGACCAAGGCGAAGCATGAGGAGGTGGTGCAGAAGCTACAGAAGCTGCTCTTGGACACTGAGGAGAGGCTGAAGGCGGCACAGGAGCAGCACAGGGACTTGTTGCAGGAGACGGTGGAACTGAGAAAACAAGCCGACAAAGCCAGGGTACGTGGCGGAGAGAATCGTGTTTTGTCAGTGGGCCGCGAGCTAAGGCTGGAAGGGCGCTTGGCTCGCGGCAGCTGGTGGGATGAACTCCGCGGGCCTTTGCAAACGGTCACTCTTCAGGGGCACGTGACCCGAAGGGGAACCCCACTCCCCGTGGCTTCAGGTGTTCCGTACCAGCTGCTGTCCTGCCCGGGGACGGCGGTGGCTGTAGGTCTCTCCCCTGACGTCCTGTGTGGCCGTCACCCCCCCTTCACCCTCGCCGCTGCTTGTCCCAGCTGTCACAGAGGCTTCCGTTGCTTGCTTGTAACAGATCTCTGTTGCTCCAAGATTAGAGGAAGGCTCGTTCCTCTAATCTCGGCCCTTGCTGCCAGCTTGCGCTAGGGTGAGGAGAGGCCTGTTGCAGAAAAGCCAGAGGCGAGGCCAGGTGAAGAGGTGAGCGGGGAGTGGAGCCTGGTTGGAGGAGCAGAGGCCTCGGGGAAAGTTACAAGCGAGGACTCCTGCAAGCAGTTTCGTGTGCCCCCCCGGAGGACACAGCGAGCTCACAGACAAGGGCGCCAGGTTCAGGGCGGGGAGGAAGTGCCCTGTCACCCGGTAGAGTAGAACGCGCTACACTGCATGTTCTCCATGGTGTCAGGGTTGGGCCTCTGCCCCCACAGGTCTTTTTTGACTCTGGTAACTTAACGAAGTTCAACCCTCCTACCAGTATTAACTTTCTTCTATTACTGTTTAACTTGCGCAAAGAAAAGTAAATGCTTACCTTCAATTATTTTTAGTATGTCAGAGAAACGTTAACAGAGGAGGAGTTTAGTAGAAAGAAGGTACAGAAAGAGCCCATGTAGGATCGGAAACAGACCCCACTTAAAGCCGTGAGCTGAAGGGACCGTGACAGAACCTGTGTCACACATGAGGTGCCAGAATTTCTCTCTCCTGCGTGCTGGCCATCGGGGCTGTCTTGTCTCCCTGTGAGACATCTAAAATTTTATGAGCCATTTAACACTGGAGGTAATTTCCAGATCTTTTGTCTTTGTGGTCCCCTTTATCTGGACAGGCTCCAGTTTTTAGTGTTTCTCTTGAAACCTTCTGTGCAATGTTGGGACCAGATCCGTGCCCGGCCTGTGGTTATCCTTCAGTAAGGAAGGTCCTGCAGTGCACCTAAAAGCAACAGTTTTATTTCTCCCTCCTCCCGCCTTTTTAAAAGAAATATACTCACTTTTTAGAGTTCATTGGATTGACTGGATCGTGTTTTTAAAGAATTTTTATACATTCTTTCTATGATAGAAATGATTGGATAATTAGAATGGCAGGGAAGACTTTTAGGCCCTCACGTCAAAATCACACTATTGTTGTTATCTTCTAGGTAGCTGTCAGGAATAATTTAAAAAGTTCTTCCAAAGACCAGATAAACTAACAGCTGCGGCAGCACTCTGCAGAGCCACGCCTGCTCTGTGTTGTCCTTTTACGGGCTCGCTCATCTAGATTCTTTCCCTTGTTATCCAGATAGTTTCTGTGACATTTATTGCAAGAAAAAGTTTTAACTTCTGTGATTTAGGTTATGTTAAGTTATTTGGGCTTGCATTTGTCTGCTTGATTTCATTTTGTTTCCATTCTTTCCATCTTTTGTTTCTGTAGTCGCTAACTTATTTGTTAACATCAGCCAGAAAAGAAATTGAGCTAATGTCAGAAGAGCTGAGGGGTCTGAAATCAGAGAAGCAGCTTCTCGCACAGGAGGGAAATGCTTTAAAGTTAGAGAAAGGTTCGCTTTTATCAAAGCTTGTCGAGGTGGAGGCCAAAATAACTTTACTGCAGGAAGACCAACAGAAACTGTGGTCAATAAACGAAACTCTTAATCTAGAGAAGGAGAAAGTCTTAGAAGAAAAGCAGGGCGCTGAGGAGCTGTATCAGCAGGAGCAGCGCCGTAACGAAGCACTGGCTGCTGAGAGAGAGAAATTGCTTGAAGAAGTCAATGCTGCCCAGGAAGAGCTCTTAAAGATAAACACAGAAAACGACTCCTTGCGAGCCTCCAAAGCAGCCTTGCAGGCTCTCACGGAAGAACTCCAGTTCAACAAGGACAGTCTGATTGCTGAGTGTAAGAAGAATCGGGAAGAAAAAGACCGCCTGGACAATCATACCAGGAAGCTCGTTACCGAGCACCTTGCCTTGGCTAAAGATAAAGATGAAACTATTCAGAAGCTTCAGAGCTCTTACGAGGAGCTAGCCAAAGATCAGAAAACGTTGGTGCAGGAGATCAAAGATCTCACAGCCCAGAAAAAGTCAGTGTTAGAGAAACAGTCAGGTCTTGAAAACATGTGCATAGCCTTAAAGGTGGAAAGAGACACCCTTCTTCAGAACAGCAAAGACCTGCAGTTCGAGAAGGACGCACTGCAGCGGGACCAGGACAAGCTGAACGTCAGCCTGGCAGCCGCCCTGCAGGTCAAACAGCTGCTCAGCGCCGAGGCCAGCGGGCTCCGCGCACAGCTGGATGACACCAGCAAAGCTCTGAGGAAGGCCGAGCTGGAGACCTTGCAGCTCCAGGCCACCAAGGGCAGTCTCACGAAGCTCCTGGAAGAAATTCAGGCCAGCCGGGCAGTCACGGACTCTGAGTGCATCCAGCTCCTGCATGAGAAGGAGACCTTGGCCGCATCAGAGAGAAGGCACTTGGCTGAAAAAGAAGATCTTATGCATGAAAATAGGCTCCTCACCGAAAAACTTAGTAAGTGCTCCGATGAGGCTGCCCATATTGAGATGAGCCTGAACGAGAAGCTCTCTTACCTGACTTCTGAGAAGGACATGGTTTGTCAGAAAATCACTAAGATCAAAAAGCAGCTTGATAGTGTCTTGAAAGAAAAATCTGTGCTGGAAATGCAAAATGGAGATTTGCTTGCAGAAAGAGAAAATTCCATCAATGCCATAGGAGAGCTTAAACGGAAATACGATGAGGAGTCTGCAAACAGGAGGATCGTTGTGCAAGAGAAGATGAAGCTG
The DNA here is from genome assembly GCA_004026765.1 of Micronycteris hirsuta. Lineage (NCBI taxonomy): Eukaryota > Metazoa > Chordata > Mammalia > Chiroptera > Phyllostomidae > Micronycteris > Micronycteris hirsuta. The sequence goes on along the minus strand of PVJI01001987.1, from coordinate 80,831 downwards.
CTTGGTAATCTCGATGCTCTGAAGAAGGAGCTTCAGGAGAGAAAAAGAGAAAACCAAGAACTGGCAGCCACCAAGTGTGAGCTGTCTCTGATGCTGAAAGAGGCGCAAAACGCCAAAAAGCATCTAGAAAAAGAGCACAGTAGCATCCAGCAAGCCAAGGAGAGCCTGAATGCTGAACTCGAGACTTGCTGGTCCGAAAAGGATGTGCTGCAGGAGGAATGTCAGAAACTGAACCAGGAGATGCAGACAGCACAGCAGTCCTTACTCCTGGAGAAAGAAGCCAGAGCCAAGGACAGCGAGTCCTCCTCACATGAACACAGCAAGCTCCGTGGGAGAGTGGGGCGCCTGCAGCAGGAGCTGGACGAGGTAAGAGCGTGCGCTGAGACGCTTCAGTCCGAAAATCGTGCGCTAATCCAAGAGAAGACCAAATCAGAGCAAAAAGTGGTGGAGATACTCAAGGAAAAGGAGCTACTGGCGGCGGAGGCGGCGCGACTCGCTGCCAACATAGAGACTCTGAAGAGCGACTTCTCCTCTTTGTCCAAGTCCAAGTTGGAGCTGCAGGAGCTGCACACCTACCTCACCACGATCCTGGATGACCTCCGGCTGGACCACGAGGTGGCCCTGGCTGACCGAGCCAAGGCGCTGCAGGACAGCAAGAGCCTGCTGGCTGAGAAAAGGGAGGTGATGCTGAAGAAGGACGAGCTCCTGAAGGAGAAGGAAAAGCTGGCTGAAAGCTACTTCGTCCTGCAGAAGGAGATCAGCCAGTTGGCCAAAACCAATAGCCACATTTCGGCCAACCTCCTAGAATCTCAAAATGAAAATCGTATTTTGAGGAAAGACAAGAGCAAGCTCACTCTTAAAATTAGAGAGCTCGAGACGCTTCACTCATTGACGGTAAAGTGGGAGGTTCCAGTATGGAGCCCCTGGACTACTAACCCTGTGCACTAACTCGTTAGTGGCTTAGGGGGTTCACGCCTGTCTCCGTGTAAGGACACCCACCCCACTGAGGCAGGTGCTTGTGTGTCTCAAGCTGTTGGTTGCCACCTGAAAGGGCAGTTCTTTACTAAATGTCTAATTGCAGTAGCCTCTCTCCATTAGAACAAAACGTCCACTGTGAATAACAAGGATATATATTTGATTTGGGAAATTTTCAAAGGCTTACGAACTGTCGTGAAAGAGGCACACGTTGAAATATGTGCTCTCTTCTGTTTGACTTTAACTGTCTCATTGTGTCTGCCCATGTGGAGTAAGGGGAGACTCCAGTGAGACCCCCGTGGCTGGTCACAGGGACGGCATAGCGCAGAAGTCCCGTCAGCTCTGTTAGGCCACGTGAGGCGCGAGCGAGTGCCTAAAGAGACTTTCATTCATTTTGTGGTTATTTTTAAGAGATTGTCAGCCAAGGATTCATTTCCATATTCATACTATCTTTTTTATTCACAGCCATGTTTGTGCTCATTACCCACAGCTTCTCACAGACTTTCCCATTCAGTGCTTCTCACTCAACACTTGACCCTTACATTATAATTGCCCAAATAATTTTTATTTTTATTTGAAAAATTTCCAGCCGAATTCTGAGTGATTTCAAAAGCCCCAGATTCGAAAGAGCAACAGTAGTGTTTTAGACCCCTAGCAGTAAACGTGAGTGAAAGAGAATGCAGCCGTCGGAGGGTGTTCCCCTCTGTCACCACTGAACATTTCTCTCTCACCCGAGCCAGGGGGACAGGCGGGACTGTCGTCGTGACATGGGCCTGGCACTGGGGTCTGACGTCAGTGCAGATTGCATGTGACAGTCGGCTCATCGCCACGTGGCTCGAAGAGGGTGTGTTGTGGTCGGGAGCAGAGACCTTTCCTGTCCCGGGCTCTTGTGTTGACACGAGGCCGGCCCGTCCTGTCCGCGGTTCCTGTGCTGCGCGGCCCCGGCGGGAGCCGGGCGGGCGGGCGAGGGCGGCCGCCCCTCTCACTGTGCCTTATTGTGTTCAGGAGGCGCAGACGGCAGACGACGCCATGCAGATCATGGAGCAGATGACCAAGGAGAAGACCGCGACACTGGCCTCCCTGGAGGACACCAAGCAAACCAACGAGAAGCTGCAGAGCGAAGTAATCAGGCTTAAATGGCTTTTTGTACAGAGGACAGCTCATGGACTTCATGGGATGTTCGACCACTAACTCGGGATTGTTTATTTTTGAAGTGTGGCCTCATTCAGGTCTGATCTCTGGTAGTGGAGTCGAACGCGCACCAGAACCACGATAATATTAAATAAAATATATTACTTCATTACTTATTTGGTAGGATCAGCCTTTTAAAACTGAGGGGAAAACCCTAACAGCATGGCCTTCTATGGTAATTGTTCAGTGGTGGGGCTAATGAGAGGAGGTACTGATAACCCCCTCTAGTTGTTCTGTCTTTTTTTTTTTTATTTTTTAAAGATTTTATTTAGAGAGAGGAGAAGGAAAGGAGAAAGAGCAATGTATGGTTGCCTCTCACATGGCCCTCACTGGGGACCTGGCCCGCAACCCAGGCATGTGCCCTGACTGGGAATCGAACCGGGACCCTCTGGTTCCCAGCCCGCGCTCAATCCACTGAGCTACACCAGCCAGGCTAGTTGTTCTGTCTTTGATCTTAGAGCAGATGCTTTTTTTTTCTCAGCTGCTCCCAACTTTGAGCCACTAAATTTCATTCCTCAGCACCGAGTCTGACGAAGGTCTTTTCTTGGCCTGATTCAGTACTGGTTCCCAATTGTGTCATCTTGTATTAGTCACTCCTGGGTGTTGGACAAATTTATGGTGTCTAGATAATTTTGATTCTGTCCAAAAGTAGCATTCTTATTCTTACACCCTTTTTTTTTTTTTTTTATTTCCTTTCTCCACCCTCCTTCCCAACTCATAGCAATCCTTTCTGTCTTTGGAAAGATGTCACCTAAATCCTAGGCAGATTGATTCGCCAAAATAGTTATATAAAATTCTGTAGAATTTGGGGTGCTTTTTAAAGGGATAAGCAGGTAAGACATTAAGGAATCAAAGCAAGGGAAGGGACAGCTACATTGAATAGCTGTTCTAAAGACTGGGCCTTCTCATTATGGGGAGTCCAAGATGGAAATCTTTAAAAGACACAAACATTTTGAGATAATTATAGGGTAAATAAAACTTGACGTAGAAGGGAGTATATTTCTAGAACTGACAGTTCTTGGAGAAGACTAAAACTAAAAATATAAAAGCATTAAAAAATCATTGATGATAATCAAAATTAGAAGCTGAAGTAAATGAGAAGATTTTAGTGACTGTCTCTAGCTTCTGAGAAGAGAACTGGGGAGAATCGTGACTTCGTCACGTACCCCCTGGTGTCTTTGTTATAGCCAGAATACAAGACTGGATGAGTCATTTTTTGCATCCACTGTGATTTTTTCTTCTGTGAATCCAACATGTTTGAGGGCATTAAAAGGAAGGTGGTGGTGTAAAAACTAGCAGGATACTTTTTAGGACTCCCAACTGGTGACATGTGACACAGAGAAGTATCTCTGGCTGTGGGAGATAGCTACCCCAGCCCCAGAAAGCCAGCATGGCACCGGAGCACCCCTGAGTGGTGGGTGGTAATGGGGGGCCCGTGACGAGCTCCCCATCCTTGGTAAGGGCTCCACACCTAGAACTCTAGTCCCTTCCGGAGCCTGTAGCTGGTCACGTCCTCGCTCCTTGCTGTGATGCACCCTACGCTGTCTGCGTCCCCCTGTGGGCAGGCGATGGGGCTGAGCGTGTGTGAGGGCCTTCCAGTCACTCTTTTCTTTTTTTAAGGTTTATTTATTTATTTTTAGAGAAGGGAAGGGAGGGAAAAAAGGAGAGAAACATCGATCAGTTGCCTCTCACTTGCTCCCAACTGGGGACCTGGCCCACAACACAGGCACGTGCCCTGGCTGGGAATCGAACCAGCAGCCTTTTGGTTTGTGCGACAACACCCTATCCACTGAGCCACACCAGTCAGGGTGCCTTTCAGTCTTACTACATGACTTTTCCCTTTTCAGGTTGAAGTTCAGGTGGATGACTAATTTTTTTCCCGTTTACAAATATTTTTATTCAAGTAATATTTTAATAACTTTTTAAAAAATATTTATTTTTAGAGAAAGGGGAAGGTAAGGAGAAAGAGGGAGAGAAACATCAGTATGTGGTTGCCTCTGATGCGCTTCCTACTGGGGACCTGGCCCTAACTGGGAGTCGAACTGGCCACCCTTTGATTCACAGGCCAGCACTCAGTCCACTGAGCCACACCAGCCAGGGCTTCAAATAATTTTTTTAATGAGGACTATGTAAGTTTGGTACCGGTGTTGAAAAATATCATATCCTAACTCACTAATCTATGGGGAAGGAAAGGGGTTTGTTTTCATGACAAAGAATAACCCTTCTGATGTCATGCCTTTGCAATTTATTTCTAGGGGTTTTTTGGGGGGGTTTTTTTGTTTTTTTATTTTTTTTTTAAGATTTTATTTTTATTTATTTTTAGAGAGAGGGGAAGGGAGGGAGACAGAGAGGGAAAGAAACAGCAATGTATGGTTGCCTCTCACATGGCCTTCATAGGGACCTGGCCTGCAACCCAGGCATGTGCCCTGACTGGGAATTGAACCGGGACCCTTTGGTTCCCAGCCCACGCTCAATCCACTGAGCTACACCAGCCAGGGCTAGTTTTTTGTTTTTTTAAGATGGCTCATACTTGAATAGCAAGTGCAGTGATAAACGCCGGTAGTTGCACACAAGGTGAGAGGAAACCCGTTTTCTCTTACGAGGCAGTTTAGTGTGGCCTTTGGGCGAGAGGGACGGGAAACGTCCGACTAGACTAAGGGGTTACAGTTTGTAAAGACTTGTTCGTTTGTCATCTCTTTACCCAGGCGACCTTTTTTTTTTTTAAACAAGTGACTAATTTCACCTGTTTTTTAATGCACATTTTCATTAATAATGTCATAATTCAGTCATGTCATTGGAAAAGGAAATAATTTCACCAAGCTTTTTTTCCTCTTGGTCTTTAAGTTGGATACACTTAAAGAAAACAACTTGAAAAATGTGGAAGAGCTGAACAAATCGAAAGAACTTTTGACTGTAGAGAACCAAAAAATGGAAGAATTCAGGAAAGAAATGTAAGTTTGTCCCCTTTGAGAGAAGTTGTGGAACTTATTTAAAATCGCAAAAGTGAAAACAATGCTAATTATTTTAAAAAATAGGTGACGAGTACACGAAGTAAAAATAGTCGCCCTCCTGCCCCGCAGACGCTGTCGCACCTGAGGAGTGTCCCCTGTACCCGCGGTTCCGAGGCGGGACTGCAGGAAAGACCCAAGCGCCATGCGTGCTGGCTGGTGATTAGGGCGTTTGGGGTTCAGGTGTGATTTCGTGAGGCCTTATGAGAGGTGGGCTCAGGGCTTTGTGAGTGGTGTGGTCACACCAGACCCTTTAGTAATAAATCCTCCAAACTCTTTCTATAGGAGGAAAAAAAACCAACAGCGTTACTGAGACTATCAACAGTCTTGATTTTTAAGAGTAATCAGATCTTCTGGCATGGTAACTAAATGAGCAGAATTTTGCAAGACTTTTTCTTATCAAGATTTACCCACCAGGCTGTTGCCCCGACTGCAGGCAGACAGGCCCGGCCATGCTTCCTTTGTCCGCGCTGCCTTTCAAGTTTGGTTTTTATAACTGTGCACATGGTTATTTCGCTGGCGTTTTGAATAATAGGTAGGATGGGGACCTCATTTTGCCCTTCTGTTCTGAACGCAACGCTGCGTCACGTATGTGACACTATAAACGTGGAGCTGGTGGGCGTTCGAGCGTGTCCGTCAGACGAGGGTCAGGGGAGCTCGAAGGGTACAAAGAGGAGTCCCGTGTGGTCCCTGCCCCCTGAGCATTTGTATTATTTATTTGGAGTTCCGATCAAACAGATGAGGTTCAGGCAGAAATAAAAACATCACTTCCAAACTGCTCTTCTCAGTTACCATCCACAATACCATTTGTTGATCAAGCTTGAAGCTTGAATTAAACTAGTCCGTGTCTAGTTCTTTTGAGAGTTCTTAAAATCCTGCTAGAAACAGTCTCACCTGGGCTGCTCAGGATGCTGACCATGGATCCCTTCCTCCACCTTCGTCTCCACGAGGCTCCACAGACGCTGCTCCGATAGTCCTGACCATCCCAGTGCCCAGACTGGCAAACTTACAACCGAGATCACGGTCGCCAGGAGAGGCTTCCACTTCTGACCTGCCCAAGCCCAGTAACAGTGACGGGGACGATGCCTGTGGGATCTGCCCCCCTCCCCACCCCCCGCCCCACCCCATGGCGCCGGTGGTTACGCTCACCCGGAGCGCTGGGGCCCTGAGTTCACTTTAGTTCACTGTGTCACCTGGGTAGCTGGTGAGCCAGGATCTGAACCACAGTAGAAGACCCCCTACCCAGCCCCCCCACCCCCGCCTGGCCCCACCTCTGAGCTCTGTGGAGAGGCAGGGCCAGAGGGGGTCCTGGCCGGAGGGCTCCGCATTAGGTGAAACTCCCTTTCCTGCCACAAGACTTCAGAGTCTCTTGGGGTCATTCCATTGGTGTGGTATGTAAGTGTTCAATATCCTCACCGAGCCACTGTCATGCCACTGCCCCCAGAATGTGGGGTGGTGTCACATTTCATAGGAGACAGATTATTTCTTTTTTTTTTTTTTTTAAGATTTATTTATTTATTTTTAGAGAGAAGGGAAGGGAGGGAGAAAGAGAGGGAGAGAAACATCCATGTGTGGTTGCCTCTCACGTGGCACCCACTGGGAACCTGGCCTGCAACCCAGGCATGTGCCCTGACTGGGAATCGAACTGGCGACCCTTTGGTTCGCAGCCTGCGCTCAATCCACTGAACTACACCAGCCAGGGCAGGAGACAGATTGTTTCTGTGTCCCCTTCTACACGGTCCCCTTGAATAATGAGAATGTGGCCTCCTGCTTGTGGAAGCAGAGGAGCAGCTGCAGGAGACCGGCCCACTGCTGCCCCCCCAAAACCTCAGCCTATCTTCCTCCCACAGCCTTTCTCCCCACCCCTCTCTGTTCCTTGCGGGTTGGCCCAGATGAGGAGCCAGGCCACAGGGCGGACAGAGCATAGGCTGTCTCTGATTCTTAGCTTCTTTCCTGGCCAACCAGGCCTGAGGGAACCGCGTCTTCCATCAGCAGGTACTGGGATTTAGCAGGAGGCGGGCACTGGGGGATACCCCTGTGACATACGCCAGGCGCTGCTGGAGGGAGGTATGAAGAGTAGGTTTAGAGAGGCCCTGGCCCTAGACTTGGCCACACTTCAAGGACCCGCTGACAGAAATGTCCTATGTGATGGGAACAGTGCTCCTCAGAAAACAAACCAAAAAGCCCAGCCACATGACTGCCCCTCCATTCCTCAGGGCTGCGGCCTGGGGCAGAGTGCGAGTTTGTTCTCTGGTTCGGCGGGCACGTGGCTCCTCGCGTCCCCCAGAGCCTGTCTGGGGTCTCCCCCGCCAGGACCACGGTTCCTTGGGGGAAAGGGACAGCCACAGAGACCAGGGAGGTCTGCTAGGGACTGCCTCCCACAGGGTGCTGCCCTCGGCACCGGGGACCCCACACGCAGAGCCACCTGTCCTCGTTCCTCTGTGTGCTGACTGCGCTGGTTTTAGGGAAACGTGCAATTTGGGTTAGCCAGCTCCTATTTTTAGACGGAGGTAAAGAGTAAAACAGTTTCTCTCTGCTGGATAATGTTGAGTCCTAGGGAAGACGACATGAGCAATCTAGTTTTCGTCTTTGCTCACCTGGTGCAGTGGTAAATCCGGGATGTGTCTAGCATGGCAGTTAATAGATCCGTGACCAGTTTGTAAGTCTAGTGTTTACAAGTCAATATTAATCATGGTTATTTTGCCCCAATTTTAAAACTTGACATTCTTCTTTTCTATTTCATGATATCTTGCCATGTAGAAAGAAAAGTAGCTTTAAAAACGTTTAGAAGTATAGCTGTAGGTATTTTCAGAATTACTCCTTCGAGTATGCCCAGGAGTCGGGCTGCGAGAGCCTCCCTCCTTCCGGAAGCGCGGGCACTCACCGCGCTCGAAAGGAAGAAGCTACTTCTGTGTGAGAGTCGGGCCGTGTCCCCGCTTCTGCAACTTACCGACTTTACGGTTTGGGGCGAGTCTCTTCGGTGCCCCGAGCCTCAGTGTTTTCGTTTTTAAAACACCAATAAGATGACGAGCTTTCTTAGGGTTTGAGGGTTGAATGAGAAAATGTACATGAGGCAATTTGTGGATTTTAAAACATTAAACAAACCCTTAGGACTTTATGATATTTCTTAGACTTCTTGTGTTAACTCTCCTTACTGTGGGCTCTTAGTAGACACCAGGGACCTAAACAACTTTGCAAGATGAAGATCTCGAATAGAGAGCTTAGAATCACAAACCTCGCTCCCAGGCCATACGGACGCGGAGACCAAACGCCCCCGACAAGGGCGTTGTCCACCTGGGCTGGAAAGGGTTGGCTCGTGGCGGCTTCACCATAAGTAAAACCTTCCATTTTGTCAAGAATTCATGGATTTTAGACAGAGGATGGACTTTAACTGGTGTGTGTGTGTGTGCAATTTGATGCAGAGCTAAAATCAAGCCGCCTAGGTTTTGAATGACTAATTACCTGAGGCTAAAAGTCCCTCTATCCCAGTTTTTCTTCACTTGCTAAAATACACACCTCTGTAAAACACCGAATTTAATGCGCAAAGAGAATTGCTTTGTAGGTTCATTCCTCTAAATCTTCATGAGCTCATCCCTTTGCACACATTATTGGTGGATGGAGAATTAAAAATCAAGAAAACTGCGATGCCGAGCCCCGCCACCCATGAGACAATTGAAGTTAAAAATAGATGCGCTCATGCGTCAGCAGATGGCTTCATACCCAGATGACTGGACTCAGAATTCAGCCACGCATGACAGCTCACTCGAGGGAGCACGGCCAGCGCAGGCTTAAAACCATAATCGCATCTAAACCTGCCATGGCACAGAGCTAAAACCCAGTGATCGGATAAAACATTTTGGATGCCCCCACGTAAAGGATAACAATTTGGGATGTATATCTTGAATTAACCTCGAAAATCTTGAAAAGATGCTTAGTAAATATACTTACCTGCTTATGTGTTATATGCTGATATTCGTGAGCTAGGTGAGCAGGCTATATTTACTTCTTTTCATTACACATTAGCATTACGGAGAGAATACAGTCAAAATGAAACCCCCGTTCCATAGCTAGACAGCTGCCTCTCCTTCAGAACCACACCTCTAGTTGACCCACAAACATACTGAGATTCATGCCGGCACTCGGTGGTGACAGACACCAGCCAGTGAGACCAGGAGATGTTGATTCCTGCCAGAAAAAGCAGAGTGCAGACTCGTGCGGTTAGAACGGAGCACCTGGCAGCACAGCGAATCCCTCTGTCCACAGCGCAGGCTGTAGTATGATGTTCTGACGGATAGAGTCCAAAAGGCGGGAGGAACACCGGCCGTCTCCCTTGCTGTTTATTTCAGAGCAGCGCTGTGTTCGGTGTGGGGAGGGCTCAGAAGTAAGGGAAGTGTGGGTGGTGAGAGGCTGGACGTGGTGTCTATTCAGTCCTTTTTTAAAAAATGCAGTAACTGTGGGTGGCAGCCCTCCTCCTGAGAGGTCAGCGCCGCCGAGCCCCTCCCGCGAGGAGGTCGCACTGCCTCCTGTTATTATAGATCCTGTCAGGCACGTGACCCAGACATATTTTCCCCGGTGCTGTGGGGCCGCTCGTCTCCCACAGTTTCCTTGCCTGTCTTGTTTCTATGGTAACCGCGCACCCACTGTCCTTGCAGAGAAACCCTGAAGCAGGCAGCGGCACAGAAGTCCCAGCAGCTCTCAGCACTGAAGGAGGAGAACGTGAAACTTGCCGAGGAGCTGGGGAGAAGGAGGGACGAAGTCTCAACCCACCAGAAGGTCAGGGGGCCCGGGGTGGGCGTAGCCGGCACTGCCATCTGCAGGGCTGGCGGGCTGGGCCATGTGGAGGCAGCTCCGACCGGAGCTCCGGGGGGTCGGGTGTGCCAGGTGGGACGTCCCCTCAGCTGTGTCCTGTGCCTCCTCTTTGCTAGCACTCTGTGGCCATAGGGCTTGGGTCCGAGTCCATGAACAGGTCCTTAAAAAAAAACCAGCACTGGGAACCTGCAAGCAAGTGGCAGCCGAGGTCTTTGCCGGCGACGTGAGAGCAGCGCATTCACGTGCACGGGGCAATAGCTTCTTCCTGCCGCTGCTCGGACTTTAACATTCTCTCCTCTCCGGTTTTTATTTTCATTCATCAAAGCTGGTTTTAAGAAGACAGATTCCAGGAATGATTTTGGTGTGAGGGTTGGCAGCTGTTTTTAGATAGAACTCTGCTTTTCTTTAAATTAAAAAAACAAAACAAAAACGTGACAGACTTGTCCCAGTGGAGCCGTGTGTGGACGTGCACTTGCGTGCAGTTGCACACGGGAGGGAACGTGTGTCACACCCAGGGGGGACGCTGCCCGGCCCGCTCGCGCCCGTATTTAAACCACGGAGGTTTTGGGCAAGTTCATTGGGCACTGACTCAAAACTGGGTTTGCAGAGCGCTGCATTCTGCCTGTGACTCCGTGACAGCTGACTGCGTGCTGGGCCGTCGGCCACGGCGCGTGCCAGCCCGGGGCCCGGGGCGGCAGGCTCCGGAGGGTCCTGCTGTGTAGTAATTCTTGCTCCACGTGTCAAGGAAAAAATTTCCCCCCCAGCCTACTTTGCCAGCATTCGTTCCCGTGCGGGGTGGAGGGCTGGGGCGTTGTGTAACGTCTCTGTGGACACGGCACTGTCTGCGGTGAGAGCGGTTTTCAGGGCGTCAGTCTCAGACTTTCCGCAAGCGTTTGACCTCCCAGAACAGGGGCCACATCTCCGCCTCTGGTCTCTCACTGCTGTGGCGTCCCACAGTGGGACAGGCACAGACGTGTGACAGCTTCCTCTCTCCTTTGCAGTACTTCTAGGAGATGGCCCTGCTGTTATCCCCATTTGCAGAGAGGGGACAGGAGCCTGTAGAAGGCAGTCCCCTGCTCAGCCTTGGTCAGCTCCTGGTGTCGGGAGCTAGGTGCCACCTTCTGGTTCAGACCAGGAAAGGGCCTGGAGCAGGCTGACTTAGGCAGGGCGGCTGCACTTGCCCATGATCAGTTTGTGAGAGCTGGGGGCTCAGGAAGAGAAGCAGCCCTTCAACCACACGAGGCTGTCGCCCCGGGCCCAGGCCAGAGCATCGGACACGCTGGGTGGCCCTGACGTCCGTGTATCTCCCGGCTCCTCCTCTTTCCTCTTATTGATCTTCTGGTAGAGAGTGGGTTCCATACCTGTGAGGGGCACACAGAGGCCATCCTGTCACGCCACGTTGTGAACGTCACCAACTCTTGGTTCCATCTTCGCTTCCATCCCCAGAAGCAGACGGCTTGGGCAGGGGCGGGACGGGGCCTGGGCAGCAGGTCTCAGCCCCTCCACAGCCTCCAGCTCCCCATCTTTTGTGTATTGGGACCTGAGTGACCTTCCTTTGGAAAAGGCTTTGTGATGAAAACTTTGAAAATCTGTGACTTTGAAGGGTGTTAGGAAATAGTGCCTGCAAAGGAACAACTAAGAATAATCCCAGTCCTTAAGGAACAGGATTGTTACACCCTTCGCAGTTTTCTGTGTCTTGTTCGGGGGGAGACAAGTTGGTGTGAACAGCATCAGAGGCCTCGATGCTGGAGGTCGTTAACAACATCGATCACCAAGGGAGGTAACAGATCACTCTTCCCTTGATGTGTATCTGTGCTTGTATGTAGACGTGTGTGAGTCAAAGGGTGGAGAGCACCCGCTTAAAGTGCCTTAGAAGAAGCCGTGGTTTACGGAAGGCTGGTTGACTCCTTGGCTCTGTTGCCCTGTATGATCTCCAGGACTCGAGAGCACTGCTTCCTTAAGTGAAAGTCCAAATACGTACTTTGTTACTTCTCCAGAGTCCAACCAAACTGTTGATCGGCTATGTTCGGAAATGTACAGAGCCAGTATTTGGCAGAAACCCTATTTTTTTTTTAAATAGAAAGACTTTTAATTGCAGTACTAATAGAAATAGTCAGTGTTCCCTCCTAAACACTAGAGCAGCAGAGACCAGACTGACATGGGGTAGGATCAGAGGTCTGCTGGAGCCCGACGCGGCAGCCCCAGCTCCCGGAGCATCCCCTGGCGTCCTCTCCGCACACCACTGAGGTGGCGGCTTACTTTGTCGATGAGGAAGCTGAGGCTCAAAGATGACGTAAACCCCTAGGGAAGGACCCAGGCCGAGATCTGAGCTCGTGTCTGACTAACTTAGAAGCCTGATTTCCCCAGCCCCCTATCCTGGGAATGAAACTCATTTCTACACCATCATCATTGCTGTTAAGATTTTAAAAAATATAATATCCATGAGCTGGGTCCGGGGCGGTGGGGTCACATGGTGCTCTAAAACACAGTTTCGATTCCTTTTCCCAAATGGGATTTTCGTTTTTGGGGGTGAGGAGCAACAGCCAGGACCGGGAGAGACAGCTGTGCCTGATTTCTCGGGTGTGATAGTGGCAGAGACCTTCACACAGTGTCACCTGGAGCGCCTGGCCTTTCACTAGGTCGGACCATGTGAACTCGCCCTTGTCCTGCAGTTTTGTGTGGCTCAGCTGCCAGTTAGCCCAGCTCAGCCCTCTGGGAAGGCTGTCGGTGTCGCTGCTGCGGGCTCTGCACTCTCGCAGGGGCTCCTGCCCGGGTGCTGACTTGGTTCCTGCTGCGCCCGTTGCTGGTGTGTGTGTGAGAAAATACGCTGGACATAACGCTTGCTGCTTTAACCGTTCCACAGCGTGCAGTTCAGTGGCATTAGTAGATCCCCAGTATTGTAAGTAGTCAGCGAGTGCGCAGTGTGTGCCTGCCCATGTCCCGGGCGCAGCGGGGACAGCAGTGAGCCGAGCAGAAGTGGACACCTGCTGCTCTTTCCTGGAAGTTTGCACTTCAGTGGTTTTCCTGAGCCTGCCCAGGCGGGAGTTGTGTCTGTGATGGCTCTGAACTTCAGCACGTCCTTCCCTTCACACGCCCTGGTGTTTTTCATGGCTTAAGTGAAAAAGTAAAAGGAAATTACCCACCATCTTTATTTATAAAACAGTTTTGTGGATAAACTCTTTGAGACTATGGGTGTTCGTACACTATTTTCTTAATATATTTTTTAAAGTAACACTCCCTTTTAGTAAAACTTGCAGTAGGGAAATCTCCAGTCCCACACAGAAGCCGGGTGCGCAGGGCAGCGCAGTGGGGCCGCGCGCCCACTCCCGGCCGCTTGTGCTCCTGCCGCGGGCGCCTGGGAAGCAAACGCTAGATTTCCTGTCACTTCATCTGTAAATATTTTTGTGTCTCGAAAAAATGAGAATTGTTTATTCCTTTAAAGCTATAACGTTATTTTGAAATTAGAAACACATCTGTGTTTGCAACACGAAACAGTACAGATGTACATCATTTCGAAGGCATTGCCCTCCCGTTGTTCCCACGGGGAGGCCGCATCACTGGTGATTTGGAGTATCTTTCCAAATTGCTCTTCATGGGGGTCACAGCATGTGCAAGTGTGTGTATGCATACAGCTGTGTTTCTTACCAAAGCTGCATTGTGTAGGTTATTGCTCACATTAGCCTTTTCCCCATAGTCATATTTATTAAGGTTTGAGTTACGTAAAATTCACCCTCATGGGTATACAGTTTGGTGGGTTTTGACAGACACAGAGTCACAACTGGCCTCACAATCAAGATTTCCTTTGCCCCAAAAAGCTTTCTCCTGTTCCTCTTAGTCACTCTCAGTCCCTAAAATCCATTTATCACTTTTATGGCCCAATAGTTTTGCCTTTTCTAGTAGGTAACGTAAATGGATTCAAAACAGTGTGTACCAACAAGACATCAGCAAATTGAATCCAGCAATGTACAAAAAGAATTATAGACTACCACCAAGAGGGATTTACCCCAGATATGCAAGGCTAATTCAACATTAAAAATCAGTCACTGTAATCCAATCCCACCAACAGACCGAAGAAGAAAAAAATCACACGATCATGTCAACCGGTGCAGAAAAAGCATTTGGAAAAACTCTAACACCCGTTACGACAAAGTCTCTCGGCAGACCAGGCGCACGGGAACTTGCTCCACCAGAGAAGACTGTCTGCGAAGCCCCCGGCCCGCCGGCATCTCACCTGACAGTGAGAAACGCAAGGCTTTTCCTCCGAGATCAGCCCCAGGGCGAGGGTATCCCCTCTCTTCGTACTGCCAGCCCTTGCTAATGAGACAGGAGAAGGACATACAGTGGAGAGAAATGAATAAAACTGTTTTTGTTTGCAGGTGGCATGATGTAGAAAATCCCAAAGAACGACAAAAACCTCCTGGAGCTGATATGTGACTCCAGCAGGGTTCAGGGAGCAAGGTTTCATAATGAAAAGTCAGCCACTTCCTTATACACCAGCAGTATTTTATTTAAAAAGTAAAACAGCTTCCTTGTTTAAAACAATAAGTAAAACTATAAAAGGGCCTGAAGGGAAAAAACGAAAGCCCCTCTCAGCACGCCATCTCACTCCCCAGATGAAAAGAGCCCCGTGCTAGCCTTGATGGGCGTGGTGAGTGCAAGCTCGCGTTCCGACAGGCGTGCCGTGGTAGGTGTGAGGGCTTCTAGGTATGAGGACCTCATGGCAAAGCAGATACATAAACAGAAATAAGTCCTTGACTATAGTACATACAGCTTAAATTCTGGACTTCTGGAAACATAATTATGCAGTCTCTGGTGTTTTCCTTTAAAAAAAAAACCCACACGGGAGCTTTTCCCCGCTTTGTTTTAGGAACAGTCTTGAGTGGAAATTGGGAGTCGGCTAACCTCTGGTGCAGGTTGAGGGTAGAGGTGCAGTTTTGCTCAGATTTTACTAACTGAAGCTTTTGTTTTATTTTCCACATTCTGTAGAGTAATAATAGAATTTTGGAAATAAAAGGCCACTGGGGCTTCTTTTGTAACCTCTGTGTTTTATGGGTGAGAAGCGAACGCTGGGGCTGTAGCAGGCCTGAAGCGAGCCCCACAGCGCGTGCGGCCTGCTCCGGCCCCTCTTAGGTCGGCAGCACGCGCCTCTGGCGTCTCGGCAGAGGGGCCAGAATGGGAGCGTGACGCTTTCGCTCATCGGTTAACAAACATTTATTAAATGTCTAAGGTATGGCATGCCCTGTTCGGGTGGTGGTGTTTAATATTTTTTAAGATTATATTTATTTATCTTTAGAGAGGGGGTGGGGTAGGAGCGGGAGAGAGAGAAACTTTGATGTGTGAGAGAAATATTGATCAGTTGCTTCTCGTATGCCCTGATCGGGGACTGAGCCTGCAACCCATCATGTGCCCTGGCCGGGAATCAAACCAGCGACCTTTTGCTTTGCAGGACAACACCCACCCCACTGAGCCACAGTGGGCAGGACTGTTGTTTAATATTTTCCCTCTCAAGCCCTTGAGGAAGGGGAGTCACGCAGGTCATAAATGATGTGTGAACTGCTGACCATCCATCCTGTGAGGCGGGGACAGCTGCTTTCTCGGCCCTGGAGCCTGGGAACGTGACCCGCAGTCTGAGAGGCAGGCCTCTCTGGGGCTTGTGAGGAACTGAGCTTTTTTGTGTTTGCTTTTTCCTAGGTGGAAGAAGAGAGATCTGTGCTCAATAATCAGTTGTTAGAAATGAAAAAGAGGTAGGTTTTCTTCTTCTGTTTACTGGTGGCACGTGCGTGAGTGTGTGCATTCTCATCGGGAAGATGCCAGGGCACGGTGTGTGCGGGGACTGGCAGGACACTGCAGCGCCCCTGTTCCGAAAGTTGCCCCAACAGTTCTGCACTCGTGATTGACAGGTCACAAAAATCCACTCGCGAGAGTTTCAGTGTGAGTTCCTAAAACAAAAAGAGTTGAATTCGTAGGCTGTGTCCAGTTGTGTGTACTCAGGAGTGTTCTAAAATCAGATGGTCTTAAATATCGCTGCTCCATCCTAGATTCAGTAACTAAAAATATTGCCATTTTACATGGAGTAATTGATCTGCATATAAATACTGATTTCAGTTGTATAAAAATTTCAACTTTTCAATACTAATGGGTAACCCAATTATAAATGTTTCTATTTATTTTCTGAAAAAGAGCTTTGGTACTTTTTCATGACAATCAAACAGTATGAAAATGGAAGCCTTCCAGTACTTTGAGTGAGGATAAACAGGCCCACAGAAGTAGCCGTTTAGAAGCTCAGTGCTTATACATGCTGACAGTCTGTCTGTTCTTTGAAAATGTGCAGTTTGTGTGCAGAAAAAGTAAAAATAATAATAAAGCAGAACAGTCAAAAAAGAGCTCCCCGTGCCTAGCATGCGGTCCTGAGAGCCGCTGCCCGCCCCAACCGCGGACGCATGTGCCCTGCGTGGCAGCATGCCCTCCGGCCGGTGGGGCAGCCACGCAGCTGTTTGGGTTCCATCAGCTACATCCCGAAGGACAGTGGGCCTTGGTCTAGGGGTGCCTTTCGTCCTTTCATTGAGAAACGCTGAGATTCGTCCTTCTGTAAAGCCCTAGACCAGGATGTGTGAGTGTCGGCCCTGCCCTGGCCCCGGCCCAGCCAGGTGCCCTCCAGGGGGCCGGGCGTGGCCGGGCCTTCCCCCAGCTCCTGCCACTGGCCTAGCTCTGCCTGTGTGGGCCTTGGGGTGTTTCTTTCCATACTGTTAAGGCTTTGTTTCTTTAAAAAAGAACCTGATGTGTGCAGTTACCCAGGATATGAAAAAATTCATAGGGCTCTTCGTGTGGCATTCTGGCCGGGGGACATACGAAAATGGGCTGATGTAAGTGCTGGCATGTCCCCTGGTGCTTGTGTGGCATTTCGTAATCCCAAAGTTAATCTCAAAGCAACCCAGTGAAGTATGTGGTGGGAGGTGCACTTAAGCACGAGGAAATGGAAGCCCCAAAGAGTTAGGCAACTTGGCCAGGAGCTCCGAGGCAGGCGTAAGATCCATGTCCTCAGAGCTTTCTGTTGGTTCTTGTCTTGCTGTATGTTTGTTATTACTTTAAAAAAGAAAGGTGCCGTGCTTCGTTAGTCCTTACCATGTGACTGTAACCAAATCATGTGCCCTTCACAATGCGATTGGGCTGCGACTTTCTTCCCGGCTTCAGAAGGAGGACCAGCTTTGGTGCCGGCAGGTCCTTTTCCTGCCTAAAACCTCCGCTCCAGTTTTAGGTGCTGGGTGTGTTTAGGACAGTGTCTCTGCAAAATTACTCTTTGTTGTCAGTAAATGCAAAGATAGTTTTTTCTGGGAGTGAAATTTTTTTTAATCTAGTTTCTCATATTTACAGCTCTCTCTTTTTTTGTCGAATTGTTAATTAGCCCTCATGGGAAGTCATGTCTGTTTCAGAAATCTGAATGAAAGTATATATTTGAGCTTAATAATTTGGGCCCTTAAATGCCTTCCAAAGTCAGTTTGGTAAAGGGTCTGCCTGCAGGTCTGTATGTGTAATAATAGTTAAGTTAATTTAGCACAGAGTACTAAAGAGAACTTGATATGCTCTGAATTTAAAAGTCTAGAAAGTAAATCATAAAGAACTGAGATCTTAGTTGACAGTTTAATTTTAAAGTGATAATTGAATATACATAATCAAGAAAGCATATAATTGCTTATTCCAATGGTCATTGTACTGAAGTGCAGAATTTACTCCTAACTATGGGATGAAGCTGCTTACCGTTAAGAAATTAGTAAGGTCCCCTGCATTGCTATGGTTTTTTGGTATCTAAATATTGAATTACAAGCAATAGCTAGTAGGGTTTTTCTCTTAAAAATATAGTCATTTCTTTGGAAAACTGGTCTCCCAGACAGCCCTCCTTCAAATCAGGTTCCAGAATGTAGGACTGGGCAGCGCTGGCCGGGAGCAGCCGCAGCTGCCACAGCGCAGAGGCAGGGCCCTCTGACCCCCAGAGCCTGCAGCAGGTCAGGGGCTCGTTTGGCTTCCCTCCTCCCCTAGGCTTCTCCATGTCAAAGAAGGGACTTCGGAGCGAAAAATCTTAGGTGTAGACCTTTTGGAGTCAGAGTTAATTCTGTTAGTGTAAGCGCAAGGTTGCTGTCCCACTGAAGACTGGGTGGCGGCTCCGTCCGCCCCCCACCCCCCCAGGCCCCGCGCGCTCCGGCCCCTCCGGCTGCCGCGGGGGGGGGGGGGGGGGGGGGGGGGGGGGGCTGGCCGTCTGACTGTCTCCGAGCTCTCGCTGCCGACCGATGCTCATTTCGCCCTCTCTTTTCCCTTCCTGCTCTTGCTTCCTTTGCTATATCTGTGTGTCTTTCATGGTAAGGCTAAAGAAAGTCTATCCACGTTACAATAAATAAATTTCATATATTTTTAGTAAACCAAGTTGTTGTATATATTTTTTGGCTGCCTTTGTCCCTCTGTGTCTTGCTTTTGTTTTGTAACATGGTCTCAGCAGTATCTACATACGTGCACACACACACACACACACACACACACACACACACACGCTATCTTTATATAACACGGACCTTCAGCACCCGCTCCGTTCTGCTGGCAGATCTGCATCTCCCCTGTCTCTGATACTTGGGTCTTGTTCCCTTGCGTTTTTGAAGCTCACCCGGTAACATTGTAAGGCATCTGCTTCATTACTAGAATTTATTTCTCACGTAAGTAGTAAGGAAAGAATCTGGGTAGTATGCTCCCTTGGGGGAAAGGTTGCTGGCCCCTCTGGCCCTTCCTTCATATGATGTTTATCTGCCCTTTTTGGTATTTTGAGGAACACCAGTCACTCTAGTCAGCATGGCTCCAGAGTAACACGGGCCCCGTCGGTGAGCTTCGTGACTCAGATGCCAGTGACGTTAGCATACACGGTTTAACTCAGCCTCTCTTGGTTTGCATAGTGGGCTCAGGGCTTAGAAATAGCCTCAGAAGCCCACAGTGAAGGTTTGTCTCAGAGATGAGCTGCCAGCGTCTGTTTGTCCTGGCATTTGTCACAGGCCTTTTCCTAACCATGCATCTTTTGATAACTTGTACAAGAAATGTCCTGCTTGCCCTCTTCTTGGAAAGCGACCTTGCTGAGAGGTTGTGTGTATGTGACAATAAGCAGATAAAGATGCCCAGACCTCCTGCCTCCTGCCAGCTGGTGGTCCCTCACATGAGGCCTCTGTGTCAACGTGGCTACCTCAAGTCCTGACTCTGGAAGAATCCAAGTCTGTTCAATGACCCCAAATCCTGGTATTTTTCAGTAAAAACATTTAGAATAACATTCAGATCTGAGATGGATTTATCCCAGTTGAAGCTCTTGAAAAAGGTTTTACAATAAACCACCAAGTAAGTTCAGTAGAAGGTTAAGGAGCCCAAGCTTTATCGAATCTTTGGATAACATCAGATGCTTCCTTTCCAGGTGGAAGAAGTGTTCATATATTTCTTCCGTTAAAATCTTTGTTTTGTTTCAACCTAAACGAGATCCTGTTTCATAGCAAGGTGTTACTCAGTGATTCAACATCACCAATGCCCGCTCCCTGTTCAGGGTACAAATAATGCTTGGGTGTTGAATTCGAGAAATTTCTGTAAGTCTTGGATTCTTTTCTTACTACTGATCATTCTGGAGTGTGAGTGCAAGCCACACAGTGAGACAAATACAACACTTATATTTTATCTTTGTGTAGAACTTTGATTCACCGTAAGTCACGAGAATTCTGTGATTCGTGTGCCGGATATCTTGGGTCTCACTAACCAGACATCCATTCTTCCATTTCTAACCTGGGCCTCAGTTTCCGACTCTCCCTGTCGGTTCTGAAACAGACCAAACCACGACGTGTCCCGCACCCACCCACCCGCTTCTCACAGAGCCGGGAGCAATTGGGCTTTCTGTTCCAGCTACCAATTCTCACTGATGATCGGCTACATTAAAGAAGTGTTTAGGTTGAGTGGCCTGAGGGCTAGCTAGGAAAATTTTCTCCAGCTTTGTTTTCCCAAAATATTTTTGTGGTACAAGGTCTTTTTCCTCTTATTTCACACTGCATTTGAAAATGTAATTTTTTTAAAAGCACTATTTTAAAATTACAGATTCACAGAAAATTGCAAAGGCAGTTCAGAGTGGTCCCACGTGCCCTTCCCCCAGAGCCCGCTTAGTGTGGACACCCTACGTTCCCTGGTGCATTCGTCAGAACTTAGAAAGGGACATCGGTACATACTCTATAAGCCTCGACTCTGGACGTTACTCAGGTGTCCTGGTTTTCCCACTAATGTCCTTTTCCTCTTCCAGGATCCAAGCCAAGAAACCACATTGCATTGATGTCACACTCCTTAGTCTCTTCCCATCTGTGACAGTTGTCAGACTTCCCTCTTCACTGGTGACCATGGCACTTTCACATGCATGTGATTCTTACAACAAAACTTGAAATAAACGCACACACACATCCACACTCGGTAGCCAGTTCTTTCTGGCTGTACCTGCTGTGTCTGGCCCCACTCCTCGTCTTCCTTCCCCTTTCCCTTCCTTTTCCCACTCCCTTGCCTCCAAGATAAGTGTTTCCCTCTCATCAAAGGCGTGGCCCCTCCCTCTGCTGGTAACCAAGTGCTGAGTGGGGCTGAGGACAGGAACCCAGAGCTCGGACCTTCTCCCCCCAGACACCCCACGTTTCCATTCTGTACCTGGAAGTCTGCTTTAGCATTCTGTTCTGGCCTTTCACCTCTGTGAGCAATTTGATGTCCCCTTCAGGTCCCATGGACGAAAAGTAAGAGTCCTTCTGTCTGAATAGCGGTAATATTCACTACTGTTTTGGCCCATAAGATCTCAAAAACACATTCTTGGAACTTGCTAAAAGTTATTGAACTTAGTGAGAACCAATCGATATTTCCAGCATAAAACTGCTCTGCATGACATCCATATAATCGCTTTGCATGTGTGTATTTTAATTGTTACTGCTTGGTAATAATTTATTCAAGAAGTAACAGAATTCAGCTGGGTAGATATTTAAAAGAATTCTTTGGGGGTGCAACAGTCTTGTTTTTTTTTTTTAAATTGTACGTCTTCCAAAGTTATTAACTTGTTTTTTTAAATTCAAATGGATACAATGATATGCAGATTCTGGCATGTCTATGCATAGTAAACTTATTCTGCCTTCACAGTAAGTAAAATTTCAAGTCAAATTTAGAAACATAATAGCCTAAGCCCCCTATAAAACTTCCCTGCGATAGACTTTTTTTCTTTACATTAACTCAAGTTAATTGCGTGTTTATTCTAAGACGGTTGTACACTGGTCACTCTCGGTTGATTTCTGGAATTTTTAACTCTTTGGTCTTTTAGAGAATCCAAGTTATTAAAAGACACCGATGAAGAAAAAGCTTCCTTGCAGAAATCCATCAGTATTACTAGTGCCTTACTCACAGAGAAGGACGCAGAGCTGGAGAGACTAAGGAATGAGGTAGAGTACCTTCCGAGGTGCACGCCGCGCTGCCTGCTCGGGCCGCCCCAGGGCCTGAGCCTGCCCAACCCGCTGTGTTTCAGGTGACAGCGCTCAGGGGGGAGAACGCCTCCGCCAAGTCCCTGCATTCCGTGGTTCAGTCTCTGGAGTCCGACAAGGTGAAGCTTGAGCTCAAGGTAAAGAACTTGGAGCTTCAACTCAAAGAAAACAGGAGGCAGCTCAGCAGCTCCTCAGGTAAAACGCCGACCATGTGGCACTGTTCCCCGACCCCGTGGTGCCGCTCCCTGGGGAGGGGCCGTTCTCTGGCGGAGACTGAAGGCGGCTGACACGCCGCCCCCCTGGCCCTTCCGTCCTGGGCTCTCCCACCACTGACTGAGACGAGGGCTGGGCACAACCCAGGTCCATGCACAGGGGCGCACCTGGTACCCCACTCTGGGCCTCCCCGTGATCTGGGGTGTGGGCAGAAACAAAAGACGGCAGATGCTGGCTGCCACCTCAGTGCAGCTGTGGGTTCCGAAGGTGCACCGGTGAAGAAGAACAGAGGTGGTCTCCGCCCCTTTAAACTTGGGTGGACGGGACAGCTGTCCTTGTGCAGCAGCAAGTCCTCCTGCGAGAGAACACCCGCAGGGCTCGGGCCAGCATCGGGTGGGTCCCTCGGGGTCCAGGTAGGGGACAGGAGCTCACCAACATGTTCTCGAAGAGGCGCAGCTGGGAATTCCCCCGAAAATGAGTTTCTAATGCTGGCCCTTTCATGATGACAACGAGGAAAAAGATTGCAGGTTTTTGAAAAGCCCCCTCCACTTTTTCTCTTCTGTTTTAACATAAGGTAATACTGATACTCAGGCAGAGGAGGACGAGCGGGCCCAGGAGAGTCAGGTAAGACGCCCCCTTTCGCTTTACTTACTCGCCGGTTTTTAAAAAATCATTCAGTCTTTTGAATAGGTAGTGTATTCATATGGTCTAAAATATTAAGCAATATAAAAGGTATCAACAGTTTAAAAAATCTCCCTCCAAACCTTTCTCTTCCAGTCGGTTCCTAGCTCTCCAAACAGGTCATCACTGTTATCAGTGTCTTTTTAAAATCTTACCAGGAATTTTTTAAAATGTGCATATAAGCCAAGACTAACACAGTCTTTTCCCTTTCTTTATGTAAATGGTGGCATATTACATAAAGTGATGTGCACAGATCTTTTTTATAGCTCTATAGTGTTCCATTTTGCGGACACACCTCAGTGTGATTGGTTCTCTGTTGTTGACATGACACTTGGGAAGTTTCTGATCTTGTAGGGGTATTGTAAACAACACCAACATGGCTTATCGTGGACATCTGTTGTTTTGCAGATACACTAGTATTTCTTTGGAATAAATTCCCAGAAGTAGAATTGCTCTACCGTAAAAATAAATACAGGGTTCTGGAAAACTTCCCTAAAGCCAAAATGAACAAAACAGCCTTAGTTTTAAAAACAGTCCAAATGGAGACAAAGTATTCTCTGTTTGGAAACATAACAGCTCATAGGCTACAAGCATCTCTCTTCAGTTTTAATGATATTTGGATCTGTTTGTCCCGTTCAAAAATCACAGGCACAAAAGCCATGTTTCATTTGTAAATAAAAGCTCAGGGAGTTGGCGGTTTGTCTGACGCGGTTTGTCTGACGTCTCCTTTGAAAGACATGAAAGGATTCAGCAGACGCACTAACTTACCCCAGTTAGCACCGCCTGCTTCGTGTGTATGTCTAATAAACTTCAGCTTAATTAACAGTGTTTTCTCTTTCTCCCCCTTTCCTTTCTGCTTCCGTTTGCTTCGTCTGCCGCTGCCAACGCTTTCCTTCCAATCAGCAAATGGTTTGTTTTATGTTTCCTAATTTGTGGGCATGTGGTGTGCGTGAGTGTACGCGTGGCCTCCCACTCTACTTACATCCGTTTTGTGCCCTTTTTCTTCTTTCCGAAACGGAGCTCCTAACGTCACAAGGTCTCCGCAAATGCGGTTTGAGAAGTGAGAGTGAGTGGTCAGAGGCCCTGTGGGCGGGGCCCGTCCGCAGAGAGCGGCAAAGCCGTGATCGATCGCTAGCTGTGTTCCGCCGGGCGCCCCGGCAGGCGGAAAAGGCCAACTCTTCTTTAAAAATCCAACTATCTGTGGATGTGTATACCCTCATACACATTTTTTTAATGCTGTGAAGTGGGATGTTTTCATCGGCTAGTTAGAGAAACGAGACCTTTTTATTACTGGTAGAAGAGGGAAGGAACTTTTTGTCTCTGAATGAAATTGCCCTCGGTTTGAAAGCAGATGTCAGGACAGGAGCCTTTCCTCCCGCCCACCATCCCACTGCCGGGACTCAGGCGTCACTCTTCCCCGCGGTGGCATCTGAGCGCCGCCCGGCCCTGGGCATGGCTCAGAGCGTCTCCTTGGCTGAAAGGGAGCTCAGGCCTCTTCTTTCACATGCCTCCGTTTCTCTCTGAAGGCTCACTTACCGTCCCACCATGACCAATCAGCGACTGGTGTGAGGAGAATTTCCCTGCCCTCTGTCCAGTCTGCAGACCCTCAGTCATGGATTGGTCCAGCAGGGTTTCTGTAAAATTTTCTGTGTGTGTATAAAACACAGGTTCAGTAACGGGCAGTGTTGGCCCCCCGTGATGTCCAGCACACTCTGCAGCCAGAGCAGACAGTATGCATCTGTGACTGCTAGATAGTCCACTGTACGCACTTTAGACATTTTACACATCTGGTTCTTTCTCTTTGAACAAATTAGATTGATTTCCTGAATTCAGTAATAGTGGACCTTCAGAGGAAGAACCAAGACCTCAAGATGAAGGTGGAGATGATGTCAGAGGCAGCCCTTAATGGGAATGGTGACGACCTAAACAATTACGACAGGTATTTCACATAAAGCAGTGCTGATCAGAACCTTCGTCCTGTCTGAATAAACTGTTTTTAAAGTCGGGTCCTCCAGTGGGTTGGAGAAACAATTGCTCGGTGGTTAATGGGCCATAAATCCATTTCCATAAATCTGGCAAGAGAGTGATACGCACTACCAGGGGCTTGACCTGAAAACTTGAATGTAAATGGTAGCAGCTGCACTTGAAGCTCCCAGAGTTGGCCATCACTCTCGCTTACTTTTTATTCTTTACAAGTGATACTGTCCCTTGAATGTCCAGTGATAGCGACGAGT
Organism: Micronycteris hirsuta; assembly: GCA_004026765.1. Classification (NCBI taxonomy): domain Eukaryota; kingdom Metazoa; phylum Chordata; class Mammalia; order Chiroptera; family Phyllostomidae; genus Micronycteris; species Micronycteris hirsuta. Next base: position 56,219 of record PVJI01001987.1, on the reverse strand, counting down.
TTCTGATTATACACATTAATCTCCACAGTGATGACCAGGAGAGACAGTCCAAGAAGCCGCCTCGCCTCTTCTGTGACATATGCGACTGCTTTGATCTCCACGACACAGAGGACTGTCCCACCCAGGCACAGATGTCCGAGGACCCACCGCACTCCACACACCACGGCAGCCGCAGCGAGGAGCGCCCGTACTGTGAGATCTGCGAGGTGTTCGGGCACTGGGCCACCAACTGCCACGACGACGAGACCTTCTGACGAAGCCGCAGGCCGAGGACCCGGCTCTCGCAGGCGCCCCGGCGTCGGGGCGACCGAACACCAGCACTGCGTGTGCGGACTCCAGGAGAACGCACGTTATTTTTGACCCCCATCAACAAATCTAAGAAAATATTTTGATCTTCAACAAATCACTCTTTTAGTTTCCCCTTACAAGTTAGAACAATAAATACTAAGCACTTAGTAGGTGAGTTTTCACCTCTAATGTTGTCATCCCGACCCTGAAGTTTGAACGAGGCGCAGCACCAGAGGCTGTTACGTGCACCGTACAGAGGGGGCCTCGAAGAGCAGTCCCTCCCTTCCAATACCTTATTTAAGTAAGTTATGCCGTTACTTTCATATTTGCACTAAAATCTCTCCAGGCTGCATTTGTATATTTAGATCTTTTGGTTAAGCTTCGACACTGGAATGAGTTGAAAAAATGTGCCATTTTGCATTTTCATCTACTCGTTTATAAAGTATTTTATTCTTAATCGAAGAAGTATCTGAGCTCTTTGCACTACCTGCAGTCAGTAGTGCCTTCACTCCGGCTTGGTGACACTTGGGTGTGAAATCACGGAACAGGCAGGGGCGGGGCGAGCCCCCAGGCTGCTGTGGGGCGCTCTGTAATCGATATGCTGCACCCACTTCCTCACTGTGGTGTTTTATTGGTTTTACATAATTTCAGCTTCTATATATTATATGTATATATTTTTTTAAAATCTCTATTTTGGGAAAAAGCATACACAATGTGTCTTCCTTTTCAGACTTTTACCTTTATGGAAAAGAAAACACTTAAGAGTGTCCATCAGGACATAACGGGCTGGGCCAGAAAGAGCGTCACACAGAGTTGGAAGCAACTTTTCTTTTGTTTTCATTTTGTTTCTTAGTCAGATAGAAATAAATACAAATTTCTTCCTTCTCCAGCAGATATCCCTGCAATTAATTAGATAACAAACCACCATACAACACCTACATTAACCAGTCTACAATCTGCAAGTGGTTTTTACTGTGTTTTTAGATGAATGTATGATGAGAAATTCAACATTAATAATTTTGGATTTTCTTATCACAAAAACTTAAATGAAGGACCTCAGCCTCCAGAAGTTTATCAACCAGTTTGGATCTATTTATCTTGATTTGAATGTCTTCTAGAAGATGTAAAAAGTAATAAATGTATCTTCCATGCTACATGTATAATAAGAACTTCTATAATTGTATATATGCCTTTGATGTATTTTCCCCTCAAGATTATTAACTGTGTTTGACAAGTGAAAAATCTGCATTCAGTTGAAATTTTCTGGTTATAAACATAATAGGAATTATTTCACAAACAATATGTAAATCAGTATTAAAATTTGAGCAAACAGATGTTCTGTACCTACTTTAATAAATGGTTATTCTCTTTTGTCCAGTGGAGTAACTGATATTATTCTCAGATTTGTCATAATGGCTTTTCTTCAAATGAGCCAGCACTATGAATCCAAATAGCAATTTCTACTGCAGTCTTGCTGATAAACAACTTTAAGAAATTAGTATACCCTTCTTATCTCAAAGCAGTCTATAAATACCTACGGTATTCATAAAATAAAGCAAAGCATAAAATAAATACCTACAGTAGTCATCCGTTGCTATGTCACCCTGTATTACCAGACATGGGTGGCACCATGTAGCACCGATTACTGATCTATGAAGTCTGAGAAACTCTGAAAGTTGCTGCAGTATTTACCTAAATAATGACTGACCCAAACATCTGTTTGATGAGCACACGCTTGCCCGGAGGTAGATATTTCCTAAGCAGAATTACCGGTTAATTGAACAAGAACGTTATTTTTACCGAAATTACACCCTGACATTTAGTATTTGCCTGTAGTATTGACCATGGGGGATTGAAGGACTCATTACTAATTAACACGTTAAGCGCAGAGCTGACTTTGCTGGGCTTTCCGTTCAGGCAGCGGGCCAGCGGCCGCTCCACAGGTGTTGAGTTAGAGGATAAACAGCGCACAATGGTGCAGCCAATGCAAAACTTCATTAAAATTACTTTTTTTTTATAAACTGTGATACTGCTGGTCCCACGCACCAATGTCGCCCAAATGAAAAGTTCACTGTCAGTCCCTGGGGACTGATGCTGCCTGAACATAAAGTTCACTGTCAGGCCCCAGGGACTGACGCCACATTTAATGTGTTAAACTTACTGTGGTCACTTCACATTACATACATAAATAATGCTGTATACTTAAAACTATTACAATGTTACATGTCAATTACAGCTCAAAAATGTAAAAAGACTCAGCAGGAAACAACTGCAATATTTATGGGGCAAATACTTCAGGATAGCAAACTCCACACATTGTTTACGGGTAAAACCCCTATGTTGACCATCTTGCGCCCTGCTCCTGTCTGAGGGTGGTAGTTTATCACCCTGGTCTTGCTCTCTTACATTCCGGCCACTGCGATTTTGCTAGCTTGGGACATTTTTCCTCTCCCAGTAAGTGGCACCCTCAATCGACAGCTTAAGACACGGCCTGCTTAGCTCAGCATTTGTTCTTACAGGCAGTGCTGAAAACAATAATAATACACATTCTCTGTTGAGCAAAAGACCCACACAGGTGAGAAGAATTTGTGATACAGGTTGAGAAGTAGGGCATGGAACAGTCTGCGTAAGTGGAAACAAGTTATTTTAAAACCTAAATGTCTTGGATGGCATCATGAAATAGAGAGTGGAAGTATGTATGTATGATGGTCTAACAATCCCCCGGAGTCCGCTCTTTGCTTCCTCAGACTCCATGGTAATTGGTTAGCGAGTCTTCCTAACCAAAAGCACAAAAGATGGAGGGGACCTTGCACTCCCAAGACCAAACGTTTTCAATCCTCTCACCAGTCCCAAGTAGCCCATTCCTACCCTTAAGTCTTGAAACGGCATAGATCATCCTAAACAGTATTTACTGAGTAATTAAGTCCCAGGCACCCTGAAAAGCTCTTTGTGTGAATTACACTATTCTGCGGTAGCCACAACTCACAAGGTAACATGAGAATGTTATTGATGAAGGAAGTGGGGAGACCCGGATTCCACATCGGATGGTATTTGCGTGAAATACAGTAAAGGTCTAGTAGGAAGAGCTAAACAAGTCACTCAAGGTTCCTTCAGACCCTGGCTATTTTTGTAAATTTTAGCCCACAAAACCACAAGATAGAGCGAAGGACCTTTAGATTGCTAAAATTTAAGTTTCCCATTCACCTTTAGCTTCCAACTACCATTTTACAGCGAGTACGCTTGCTGCTAAGAAGGTGGCGATTTTGAAAACTTAAACAGGGCGAGCAGAATCCCGTCTCCGCTTTTAAATCATAAAACTCAATTCTCAGCGCCCAACGACTGCGCGACTGACGCAGCTTCAATGGAAGAAAAAGGCGGCGCTAGGGCCGCTTTGAGCAGCCGATGCCTGCCCGTTCGGGTTTCCGGGTTTGCGAGCAGTCGGCAGCCTTGGTCACGTGAACCTACTGTCACGTGACTGAGACTGCCCTCGACTAGAAGCAGAACGGACGCGTTCGGATTGGGGGGAAAAGGTGGGCGGTGGGGCAAGATGGCGGCGCACCTGTCCTACGGCCGAGTGAACCTGAACGTGCTGCGCGAGGCGGTGCGCCGGGAGCTGCGCGAATTCCTGGACAAGTGCGCGGGAAGCAAGGTGAGGGACGGCGGTGCAGACGGCGCCCTCGAGCCCCGTCCTGCCTGGCCTCATCCGGTGCGACCGCCAGAGCTCCAGGCGTCTGAGGTTCCTGGTCCTGGCGGGACCCGGGAGGTGGGGAGAGGGTCCCGCTGGTGGGACCTGGGGCAGACAGCCCGGAGTCTGGGTGGCAGCGCACTGTGCTGGGGCAGCTGGATGAGCCACCGTGCTATCTCGGCCCCTGTGAACCAGCTTATGTCAGGTGCTCTTCAGGTCCAGAGGGGCAGGACTGCCGCCCCCTGGGACACCGGGCCCGGATGGGGGATGGTGGCATTCATTGCAGCGATCACACGTGTCGTTACAACTCATACCTTGGAGAGTCTCTGAAGCACCAACACCTTAAACTGCTGCTCGCACGGATTATGAGAGAAGTTGTAGTTACCTTCTAAAATAACATTGTTTCTCCTGTTAGACCTTTACTAGCACCCAGCTCACCATGGAATCAGAAACGGCTAATCGGGGACTTGGTAGCATTTCTTTTGAGTGATATTACCTCTCCCCTTAGGATGTCTTAGTCCCCCTAAGTAACTGGTAGTACAACTCTGAACAGGAGGAGAACTGAGGAGACTCAGGAATCAGTCAAACCCGAGAGGTAGCGTGGGCGCTAGCAGCCATTGAGGGAAGAAGAAAGCAGGCTAATTCCAGTTCAAGCTCAAGAAACAATGCTGAAATCGTACAAGATCCTGGGTTGGGTCAACGTCAACATCCTGGCTGCAATATTGTAGTCTAGTTTTGTAAAACCTTACCGTTGGGAAATTGGGTAATGTGTCCCAGGGATCTCTTCATTATTTCTGACAACGAAATGTCACCTACAGAAATGACCCTGAAAGTTAGCAGTACACAGGCTGCAGGGGCTCAGAGCAATGACCTGCGGGGCCGTTAAGTCCTTAGGTTGGAGGCCTGACTCCCTTATGCTGTGCTTGGACATGTTAGTTAAATTTTGTGAGCCTTTTAAAATTTCTTCTGTCAAAATAAGATTTGCAACACCTACCTTAGAGGTTTTAATTTTATGTAATTGGATTATATGTTACTTATATATGCAATGCTAGATGGAACTATCGCCATTGGCAGTTAACAAATGGTTCGATCTAATCATAGACACACGGCAAAGCACAGTTGCTTCTCTCTGTTGAAGACAGGGGTGAAGTTTGAACTTTCCCTTGACCCAGCAGTAGCATTGCTTGCCCTTGCAGTTTTTCTTTAGGCCCGCAGGATATGAATGTGGTCGGAGCCTATTAAAATTTGTGTTAATTCAGAGTTGGAAGCAGATGGTCCTACCATGTATGACTGCTGTGTTCTGTTGAACTGTTCTGTTGTGTTCTGTTCTATTGTCAACTGTTCTGTTGTGTTCTGTTCTATTGTCAAGATTCCTGAGATTAACCGTCATAAGAGAATGTTTCTCTCCTCTTATAGGCAATAGTGTGGGATGAATACCTCACAGGACCATTTGGGTTGATTGCACAGTACTCACTACTGAAGGTAAATGAGCTGTTCGGGTTTTATTTGGGGATTAATGATTCTGCACTTCAGCATTAATAATCGGATTTTTACATTTCCTCCTGTTTGGCCTTTCTAAACACTGACACTCAATTTGTGACTAACATTTTGTGTACAGTGGTCCTTTGGCCTGTGATGCTATACCGACTCTAATCTTAGGGAAATTACTAGCACTGCATTAGGTGACCATGACCTGGTGTCTTGGATAGTTCATCGTGTAAGAGTCCTGTGAATTCCGATGTAATGAGCAGTGACTTCATTCTGAAACTTGGGGCTTTATGCACCTGGCTTTGGAGAATCCAAGTTTGGATAATACAGTATTAAGTGCATTTGAGTGGGAGTGCCTGACATCTGAGTCTGAATAGGACAGGCGAAGAGGGGCTCCTTGTTGACCTTTTGTGTATGTGTTTTCCTAGGAGCACGAAGTGGAAAAAATGTTCACCCTGAAAGGAAGTCGCTTGCCGGCAGCTGATGTGAAGAATATTATTTTTTTTGTCAGACCTCGGCTGGAACTGATGGATATAATTGCTGAAAATGTGCTCAGGTATTTCTCAGAGCTTATGTTGGGTCCACAAGAGGTTGGCCCTTTGGGTGATGTTCAGGTGCCAAGCCCCTGATTGCAACTCCAGTCTCTTGCCTGTGCGTTGGAAGGTGGTCTTGGGGAAACTGGGGCAGGTGGGAAAGGGTGGGAGGGGGGATGAGAAACCTGAACCTGTTCAAACAGGTGGATAGGAGGGTCATTGTATAACCCTGTTGTTTTAGGACAGCAGACTGTTTGGACCTGTATCAGTACAAGGGACCCTAATTAAAAAGAAAAAACCTCTAACGATTGTTTTTTCAGTATACTGAATATAGTGTGCTTGAATCTCATGAGCAGAGTAAGTCAGAGCTGAGTACAGTTTAATGCCGCATCCCTCTGCGGAGGAAGCTGTCCCAGCCCAGTCTGCACACTGCGGGCATGTGATTGATGTGGCCCCAAAAACCTTAAAAGCAAATGCGCTATTTTGGGAAGTTCACCGATCAGGAGAGTAGAGGTGGGAGTCAGGAGTGATTTTTCGTTTTAATTTAAGACTCTGTATTGCTGCCTTGATTTGGTTGAAAGAGCCATTTGTTTTCAGGAAGACACAGATATCCTGTTTCAATAAACCTGAGAGCTTTAATGCCCCATAAATAGTTTAAGAGGAAGCTAGAATATGCATTACAAAGTCATCTGGGGATCGATGCCGCTTTCCCGTCAGGGAGAAAAAAAACATTGCAACTGCAACAACAGGGGTCTGAAAGTCAATACTGGTGTCTTTATCCAGCCAGCATTTATGTAGTGCTTACTGTGTACCCAGCATAGGACCGGGCTCTGGGAGTAACAGAAGTAACACAGCCTGTGACCCTGAAGAATGCCCGAGCTGACAAACGGCACTTCTTTTGCAGCGAAGACAGGCGGGGCCCGGCGAGGGATTTCCACATTCTGTTTGTGCCCCGGCGAAGCCTGCTGTGTGAGCAGCGGTTGAAGGACCTGGGCGTTTTGGGCTCCTTTATTCACAGGGAGGAGTACAGCCTGGACCTCATCCCCTTTGACGGGGACCTCTTGTCCATGGAGTCGGAGGGCGCCTTCAAAGTAAGCTTCGTGTTTTCTTTTTGAACATCGGACTTGAACTTTGGCTAAGTTTATGAGGATGACAGTGTCAAGGCTGTTGTTTTAATGTGCAATTCCTTGGTTACTGGGAAGCTGAGCTTTTTCATAGGTGTACTAACATTTAAGATTTTTCTTTTCAGCAAACTGCAAAGTGCTTGTTCGTTTTCTTTGCCCATTTTTTCTTTTTGCGGAGTTCTTTATACTCGTATGTTCTGGTTACTTAACCGTTGTGGGCTATAAAAGTTGCAAGTATCTTCTCCAGTGTGTGGCTTGTCTTTTAACTTCAGTTGTAATACCTTTTATCATGTGGCCGTTTCCAGTGGAGTTAAATCTTTTAATAAATGCTTTATTAAGATACAATTCACACAGCAAAAATTCACCCTTGTTAAATGTGCAATTCAGCAGTTCTCAGTGTCCTCACAGAATTGTGCCGCTATCGCCGCTGTCTAATTTTTAAACATTTCTGTCACCCCCAGAGAAACCAGTGCCATCAGCAGCCACTCCGCGTTCCCCTACCCCAGCCATTGGCAGCCTGTGTGGCTCTGCCGATTCCAGAAATTTGTTATCAGTTAACCTTAGGATATGCGGTCTTTCGTATCTGGCTTCTTTCTTAGCATCACGTTTTCAAGTTTCATCTATGTTACAGCATGTTATAGCATGTATCAGTACTCCATTGATTTCTGTTGTCAAATAGTATTCCATTGTAATGACATCCAACATTTTGTTGTTCATCTATAGTGGGCAACTGATGACTTTTTGTCTGTAATGACGCTGTGAACAGTCACACATGGTCTGTGTGCACGTTTTCATTTTTTGTCGATGTGCCTATGAGTGGAATTGCTGGGTTATGTGGTTAAACTCCGTGTTTACCGTTGTGAGGAACTGCCAGCCTGTTTTCCAGACACTGAGAGCTTTGACGCCCCGTAAATAGTTTACGCAGCTACAGCCCATACCCTCCCACTTTTTAAAAGAAGATTTGTTACATTTATTTTTAGAGAGAGGGGAAGGGAGGAAGAGGGAGAGGGAAACATCGATGTGTGGGAGAAACATCAATCGGTTGCTTCTTGAATGTCCCCAAGCTGGGACCTGACCCACAACCCAGGCACGTGCCGCAATGGGGAATCGAACCCATGACCCCTCCGTCCATTGGACAGTGCCCAACCAACTGAACCACAGCAGTCAGTGCTGGAGACTAGAACTTTTGAGAAGCACTGGTGTCCTACGGAGCATCATGTGAAACTCATTGTCCCCCAGCATGTTGTTTCAATGGTCACCACCTTAAGAGTTACCTTGGGCAGAACTCGGTAGCGTGAGTGGCTCATCTGGTAACACAGAGTGTCTGGGCTCTTCCACTCTGCTGTGCTCCCCACGGATTTGCTTGCCCTGAATCTCTTCCAGTGATGGTGCAGATTTTTCCTCAGCATTTTTTATAAGAAATTTCAAACATACAAAGCAGTTGGAAGAATTGTACCGGGAGCACCCACATACCCATCACCCAGATTCTGGAATTGACGTTTTGCCACACTCACTTTATCACATATCTATAATGGTGTTCTCACATATAATTAATTCACATCCGCGTAATGAATGTGAATTGGCAGCAGCTGAGGAAGACTTGCCCTGGCATGACAAAACCTGTCCAGGAGCGAGCTCCTATTTATTTTATCAGGGACTTGTAAAGGAGCACAGAATTATTTTCGGCTCAGATCTTCAAGCCCTGGGCTTTGTATGTTCAACTAAGGATTCTGTTTAGAAATCAAGCATTTTGCCTAGATGGTAACGCCAAGGGCTCTGCCGAGTGTTACATTCAAACCTGATTTCTGATGGATCTGCATTTTGCTTAGTATGTGCTTTTTAAACAGTGAGCATCATTTAGCATTCCTTGGATCCAGAGGCACTCTGGACCTTTCTGTGCTTTTGGGACACAGCGAGGACCGTCTCCATCACTGCACTGCGCAGAGCGCGGGCACTAGGGTGCCGTGCGAGCGACACTCAGTGACAGCACGGAACACAGCACGTCCTTCGTTTGTGTAGCTGGAAACCAGCACAGTGAAGTCTAGGCCTTTGTAAAAACAAGCTTAAAAAATAACTTTGCAAGGTCAAAAATTATGTGTATTTATTTATTTTAAAAGATTTTATTTATTTGTTTTTAGAGAGAGGGGAAGGGAAGGAGAGAGGGAGAAAAACATCAATGTGTGGTTGCCTCTCATGTGACCCCCACTGGGGACCTGGTCTGCGACCCAGGCACGTTCCCTGACTGGGAATCGAACCGGTGACCCTTTAGTTCGCAGGCCCTTGCTTAATCCACTGAGCTACTCCAGCCAGGGCAAATTACGTTTATTTAAATGTTAATGGATATTAGCTTTTGGCCCTCCCAAAATACCCTTGGCTCGAAATACCATGTGGAATTTTGCACGTGCCAAATAGAGTTGAGGTATTAATACAAACAATCACCCCACCGCCAACCATGTTAGAGCAAATTAGAGTTAACTTTTATATCTTTTTAAAAATATATAGTTATAAAAAATGTTTTGGTGATAATATAACTTTCAAGTTAAAAAAAACATGATTGCTCTTTTGAGATATGTTCCCTAATATTTTTTTCTTGAACTTTTTCTTATCTCTGCTCCAGTCGGGAGTGATAAGTAATTTTGGCAGAAAGTACGTCTGTACACAGTCTCAGTTTTGGCCTGTTGTAGTCAGTGAAGCGGTAAGCTGCACAGGACCTGGAAGAGCCAGCCACGTTCTCTTTCTTGCCCCCTCGGCCATCCCTGTCCCCTCCATCCATTAGTGAGGAGGCTAGAGATCCATTAGTGAGTGGATGACGGTTGTAAAATATCCAAATAATTTCTAATCAAAGCTAACAGTTATTAAGCACTGACCACGTTTCAGGCACTAAACATAAAGCTATACTGATAAGTATTTTTCTCATTTAGTCCTTACGTTGTGTGGAATATGCTTCCTTCTGCAGAGGAATACACTGAGGCACAGAGAGGTTATCTAGCTGCCCCGGGGCCAGCTGGGCAGTGACAGCGGCGGGGCGGGGTTGGGTCAGGGCCCCCGAGCCCAGAACCCACACCCTTCCCCTCCAGCGTCTGAGCTGATCACTTCCCTCTCTCCCTTCGCAGCTGGTTCTGTAGCTTTCTTTTTAGCTATTCTACAATGCAAAAAAAAGAAGTGTATTTTTGTATACTTAACGAAATACACTTTGTATATTTTATAAAGTAAAATACCGTTTCTAAAAACAAGATCATACTTTCAAGATTTTCAGCCATCCTTTTTCCTTTCTCACAATGTTATGGATGTTGGTACATACGAAAACCTGCCTCGTGTCTGTAAAAATGCAAAGTGTCCTTTTGTGTGGTCATCTGGGACTTGGGAGGTCAGAGAATACATGCATGTGTGCATATTGGCCTGTGGCCCTCCCAGAATGTCCTACCGAAGTTTGCACTCACCACAGCGAATGAGAAAACCCGTGTAAGTCTTTATTCATCTGTAATTTATGCAAGAGCTGGTAAACTAAGAGCTAGTATGCCTGGTGAACACTTTTCTTCCAGAAGGTTCTGCCCCAGGAGAGTTGCTTCCACGGCTGTACCCTGATAGCTGAGCTGTTGGCCTTGTGGCATAAAGTGCCAAACAACAGCTTTTTAAAAGGGACTTGGGTCCCATCTTCTGTGTCGCCGGCAAAATGGAAACGGTCTTACCCACTGCCAAGTCCTGGTGCCGGATGGAGGCGTGCACCCCATGACTGGGCCTGACAGTAACCAGCCCTTCCTTCCCACAGGAGTGCTACCTGGAGAGCGACCAGACCAGCCTCTACCACGCAGCCAAGGGGCTGATGACCCTGCAGGCCCTGTACGGGACCATCCCCCAGATCTTCGGGAAAGGAGAGTGTGCGCGGGTAAGAAATGCAGGCGCCTGCCCCCTAGCACCCTAAAAGGAGCAGTGGGAAGCCATTTACAAACAAGCCCCATCAGTCCTTTGTATTTGGGAATTTGCCTACTTGCTAAAGCGTATTCATAATCCCAAATCGCTCTACATATTCTGTGGACTTTCCCAGAGCAGGAAAGAATTTGAGGTGCCCAGCATGCATGTCGGCAGCTAGGGTCGGCCAGAGCTACGCTCTGCCCTTGTTGCAGCTCCTACTGTAAACAGTATCCTTTCTGCCACTAAATGGGGCCACACGCTACTTGATGCCACATTTTTTTACACTTTTGTACTTGTCGTTGGTGCTTTTGCCATTTAAACAGTCCCCAAGCACAGTGGTGATGTGCTGTCTAGTACCCCCTAGTGTTAGGTTAGCTTCACTCAGGCTTGAGCGATGGTGCTGTTGGCTGTGGGTTCAATGTGAGTGAATCACCCGTAGCTACTCAACAGAGTGTCTTTAAATGGAAGCACATGAAACAAGGTTACATCTGACCAGAGCTTGCAGGAACCTCTGGGAGCAGTGGCTCCATATTCACTAGTTCACGCTCATGGCAGCTTTACAGAACAGAAAGACCAGGAATAACAAGCAGGCCGGAACAGGAATACAGGAGCAGCAGTTAAGTGCCGGAACGCTTGGCCAACAGAACATGTTTTTCTGCAGCTGCTTATTTCTTACCAACCCCTTGATTCCATGGTTTTTCTCTTTTTTTACTTTTTTGATTGTCTTTCTGTTTTTAGCTGAATTTTAAAATCTGCTAATTCCCAGGAGGGTCCCGCCTGATCCACTGTTTTGTTTCCAGCAAGTGGCCAATATGATGATCAGGATGAAGAGAGAGTTCACAGGAAGCCAAAATTCAATATTTCCTGTTTTTGATAATCTCTTGTTGCTTGATCGAAACGTGGATTTATTAACACCTCTCGCCACTCAGCTTACGTACGAAGGACTCATTGATGAAATTTATGGCATTCAGAACAGTGAGTAAAGTGCCATCTATTTTTACCAATGGGTCACCTGATAAAAACATCCAGAAGGTCTTTTTTTTCCAAGCTGCTCTCTTTGCATATAAATGAGAGAATAATTGAAAATATAAAAATACTGCGGTTGACTTTTAGACACTAGACAGCATCCGAACGAGCTGTTGGTCACACAGGGGCTGGCAGGACGTGCAGTGGGAGGACCATGCTTGTCCCCTGTGAGCAGAGGCTCAGGGTTAGCTACAAGTGGCCCTGCAGTTTGGAGAGGACAGGTCCTCGCGGGAGCAGTCGTGCAGGAAAGCTGTGGGAGAGGTGGCGTTGGAAAGGGGCGCGATGGCGACAGGCAGGCAGCCAGGCGGAGCAGGGAATGGAGGTGTCCAGCCGGCTAAAGCAGAGAACATGGCGGGGCCGGGAATCTAGGGGCGAGGGAGGTCGGGGACCCTCGACGGAAGCCTGCAGGGGTTTAGGCTCCACGATTATTAGTCAGGGGTCACAAACGCGTGTGGTTTGGTTTCAGCCCACGTGGTGTTCATTTGTTTCTGGCAGTGTTTAAAACTGGAGAAAACTTTAACAGGAATCCTTATGTATTTGTTTATGATCAGAGTGTACTTTGATTATGGAAAAATCAAAACCTCAGCACCATGCACTGTTTTTTTGGTGAAGGTGGCTCATTATCTCTCCTGAGTGGGAGAACTCTGCCTCATGCCCAGGTGCCCAAGTGGTTCTTCCAGAAAATGCACATGGGTGCCTGTTCCCTCCACGTTGCCCAGGTTATGTGAAGTTACCTCCAGAGAAATTTGCACCCAAGAAGCAGGGCGACAGCGGTAAGGATCTGCCCACGGAAGCTAAGAAGCTTCAGCTGAATTCTGCAGAGGAGCTGTACGCTGAGATCCGGGACAAGAACTTCAACGCAGTGGGCTCCGTACTGAGCAAGAAAGCCAAGGTGATCTCGGCAGCATTTGAGGTGAGCCAGCTCCCTTGTCCTCCTGCTGCGCTTGTCCCAGGCTAGACTGCCCGCCACCAGTGGGGTGGGAGCTGCCCACAGGTCCGGCCAGGAGCACAGTCTCAGTGCGGTGGCGTCTGCGCGTCCTCGGGAACCGCGCACTCTCCTATCAGGCGGCCAGGTTTCCTTTTAGCTTTCTCCCAGGCCCAGGAGAAAAGGTCTTTTGTTATGTTTTTCTCCCCCCACCTTTTTTGGGGTCAGGACAGTGTTTGTACTTTACTACCTTTTGTCAGAAACTTTTGTTTTTCCTTTCTTTTTTGTTATTCCCTACCTTCCTTAAGAGGAAGCCAGCTGTACTGTAAATAAAAGATCCTCTGTGATAGAACTTGCAGTTTGAGGTGAGAATTCCAAGTATGGCCGACATGCCTGTGAAGGGGACCCCTGCAGACATGCTGGGTGATAATGACAGCGAGGTCCCCAGCGCCTGGGGCTTTACATTGGCAGCTTCATTATCGCCTCCACACTGCCTCTCGCCCTGTCCCTGTTCCTGGTTAAGCTCATTTTGGAAACGGGAAATCAGTGAGATGATGGGCTGAATACTTGGACTTTACAGACAGAAATTCAGAGAATTTTTGAAAACTAGTTTTCCGCTGAGTCTATATTTCCAGAGTCCTTCTTTCTTAGGAATTATATTCATTAATTGATTTTCATATTTCTGAAGTTATTTTGGTCTAAACGATTCAGTTTTGTGAAAAAACATTTTCTCATCACTAAACCAGGTTCACTTTGTTCACGGACAATATTCAAGTTTGAGGTTCAGTAGGAAGAATAGATTTTTTCTTATTATTAAAAAAGGAACTTTCTGGGGTTTATGTTCCCCTCTTAACATAATGTTTTCAGTTCGGCGTTTTCCTCCAAAATGTTTGTGGTTTGCCCAGTACTGCCCCGCACAAACACTCAGATGCCCACAAAATACTGTCCAGAGCATGAGCTGTTGCCCCAGAAGAGAAAACCGCAGGCGTTTGCTCTCTGCGGAAGCACTAATGCCATGAGCAGGCGCCGTGAACTCACCTTTTTGGTTTTCCTACGTGATGTTGGAGCTGGGTTTGGCCTGACTTATTTGTATCCATTCTTTCTGTCACATTACAATAAACTAAACGTCACTGAGCTACACAAAGAACAGAGTTCTTAAAGTATCTTCCCTTCTCGATGGTTCCGTCCGCTTCAGGAAAGGCACAACGCCAAGACGGTGGGGGAGATCAAGCAGTTCGTGTCGCAGCTGCCCCACATGCAGGCGGCGAGGGGCTCGCTTGCAAACCACACCTCGATCGCAGAGTTAATCAAAGACGTCACGAGTGAGTGTCCGAGGGGTCATGAGGTTGGCCTGGTCATTGGCACCGCCGTGACCCTCCTTGTTAATTAAGTGCACAGAGGTTCATAGTTAAACATGTGCCATTTGTGGTTAACATGTTTCTTTTTATTATTACAATGATATAATCATATGATAAAATCTTTGGAATAGCAATAAGAGAAAAAATTCTTCCCTAAGTTTGCCACCATAACATGAGGCAATTAATTTTTTAGTCTAGTATTTTTTTCCTATTGTTCAGGATTATTTAATTAGAGCAATGTGATGTTTCTGTTTTTGTTTTTCGCTTGAACTCTCTGCAGAATTGGTAGCTAGCATACGGTGAGTGTTTTGAAAGAGTGCGGATGGTGTATATTAAGCCGAAGGCAAGTTTATTCGTTAAAACGCAGGCTGTAAAAGCTGCGTAGGAGATTGGTCGGGGCCCTGGATTATGAAGTCCACTCCGAATCTTAAATACAGTGCAGTGCCAGGAAGTCCAGTCTTCCCTTGTTGCTAGAAATCAGTTGAAACTGGGTTGAATCTGTTGATGAAATACTCTGGGGAAAAGAGCTTTCTCTGACACAGTGGCAAGGTTTCCGAGACCCGTGTCTGAGCTGTGAGAGCGGCACGGGGTGGGGAGGACGGGGCCGACCGCGTCTCGGTGTGACGGGAGCTCAGGGCTGCAGGGTGGCCGTGCTTTTTGAGGATTCGCATCGGGAGGGGGGCGGTTGCAACCTTTTGCGCGCTTGCTTTTTGGCATGTCTTATTCCCTTCACTGTGCTCTGTTCGTAAAAGCACAGTGCTCAAATTAATGGACGTTTATTTAATTTCTGAGCTGCAAATTTCCTAATTACATTTTAGCTTCTGAAGACTTCTTTGATAAGCTGACAGTGGAGCAGGAGTTTATGTCTGGAATAGACACCGATAAGGTACGTGAAGGATGAAGCTGCCAAACGAATACTGGCTACTTATCAAACACAAGGTTATAGCTAGAAAAGCAGTGGTTTTGACTCCAGCATGTTGCTTCTTTTAAGAGCAAATGGAAAACGTGAAAATACACATTTGATCGAGTGACAGACATTCAGCCTCACGCTGTGGAGGGCTCTTTCTGCGATGCAGAGAGGCGAGCCCAGCCCCTGAAGTCGGGGAACTGTAAGGGCTGTGGTAGACAGCCAAGGATATTTGCTTTCGGAGAGATGTGGTCAAAGAATTTCTCCACATATTTACCTCTATTAATAAACTTAAAATTATGTAATCTTTGAAAATTTCCACCGTCTAGGAATAGCCCTGTTAGTGGCAAATTGCTGCTGTGCGGGGGCGGGGCGCAGACGAGGCCACGCACGCCTTCGGGAGGCAGTGCCCAGGGACGGGGCCGTTCAGACGGACATCCAGGTGGTCGAGCGTGGCCTCAGGGCCTGGTGCCCCTGGTGACTGGGGGTGGGTGGCAGGGGCTGGAGAGGCTTAGGGAATGTGGGGAGAGTGAGCCATCCTCACACAGAGCTCCTACATCTGATTTTGAAGAATGATAGTACATATCAAGTCCCTTGAGGTCCCCAAACCAGGCGCCGGTGTACATCTGTCTGTCCTTTGCTTCCAGGTCAACAGCTACATTGAGGATTGTGTTGCCCAAAAGCATCCTCTGGTCAAGGTGTTGAGACTAATTTGCCTCCAGTCCGTGTGCAACAGTGGACTCAAACAAAAAGTTTTGGATTATTACAAACGGGAAATTCTCCAGGTCAGTATGGTGTTAAATGACTAATTTGCCAAGGGAGAAAACTTTTTTTTTAAAAGACTTCCCAAATCTGCCATTTTGGTACACTGTTTCCGCTGTCTTTTACACTTTTTCACACCTGGAGGTGTAGTCCTTGGTGTCAGTCACTGTGTGCTGTGTTTGCATCATCACCGTCACCCTCATCACCATCATCACCATCATCATCACCCGCATCACCATCATCACCCTCATCAAGTCTGTTGAGCACTCACCAGGTGCCGGGCGCTAGGGAAGAGCTCTGTCGGCGTTCATTCATTGATCCCCTTAACAGCCCCGTGAGTCTCCCCGCTTTATGGGGGGTAAAGCTGAGGCACAGCGTAGTTGTGTGTCTCCCCCGAGGTCACTCAGCCAGTAAGTCAGGCACCAGGGTCTAGTGCCCAGATAGCATTCAAAGGGGGAAGGGAACTCTGCAAAGTTCTCATAATTCCTTAGCAGACTTACTTAAATCAAGCCTGCGTCGCTTTATAATAAGGAAAAGCCCAGCAGTATTGACTTTAAAATTACCCCCTCTGTTTGCAGATGTCTCAGGCCGTGTTTATTTGCTATTACCAGTCACAGTTAAGTACATTATTGTTAAAACTAAATGTTTGCTCAATTTTTTTTTTGTTTTTGTCCCTTTAAAAATTACACAAATAACACATGCATCCTTGTCACATAAGGCAGAAGTACATGGAACAAAATGCGGTCCTCCCTCCCGGGCTCCCTGCCCAGACAGGGCCAAGGTCAGCGTTGGCTTTGTCTGCTTGCAGTCGCCTTCTTTCTTTATGTAAAGGAGCATTGACACCCACGGCCTATGGGGATGGGACTGGCTGGGTCCGAGTCCCAGCGGGATTGTTAGTAGCTGTGTGACCTGGACCACGTACTCACACGTCTCTGTAAAACAGAGACGGTAATTCCAACCTCGTGGGGTTATAATAAGGAAGACTGAGTTAATGTATGCAAAGCTCTTAGAACAGTATAGTGCTCCCCACATAGAAAATACTATAGCAGTGTTGGCTATGATTTACTAATAATTTTTAACAGAAATAAAATTCTATATACATAATATTTTATTATTATATTTCTTGCCCTTAAGAATATACCCAAGATATTTTTTAAATTGAATTTATTGGGATGACACTGGGTAATAAAATTATATAGGTTTCAGGGGGACAGTTCTATACCACATCATCTGTATACTGTAGTGGGTGTTCACCAGCCAAGTCCAGTCTCCTTCCACCACTGTTCCCGCCTTTACCCTCTCCTGCCACCCCTGCCTCCCTTCAAGGTCTTCTTACCAGGATGTATAAATCCGCCACATCCTTATGATAGCTGACCGCATCCCACACAGACATATACTATGCCATACATGCCCTTGAGCAGCGCGGGTGTTGAAAATTCATATTGTAACTTTGGGCTCCCCCCCCCGAAGCTTGACTGCTGAGAGCCCACTGTTGACTGGAAGCCTTACCGATGCCATAATGGTCAGTCAGCATGTTTTGTATGTGCTGTGCACCGTATACTGTGCTCTCGTAGCAAACTGAACTAGAGAAAAGACAGTGCGGTTAGACCAGAGGGAGGAGAAAACGCACCACGGCAGCGCACGTGTGCTGTGGAAACGGTGCTCGTGGAAGCAGCCTGTGAAGTGCAGCGCTGCGTAGTCGGAGGGCCAGCGGTAACTGATTGGTGCGCCCTTCGCGTGGGCCCATAAATGTGGGCTCCAAGCATTTTAAGTCCCTCTCTGAAATAACGAGCTGGGCTGGTTGTGAGGGACAAGCAGGTCTTCCTGTGCCCGGGGGGCGGGGGTCACCTGGGCCGCAGTGGCGTGCCCGGAGTACGCACCAGATGGATTTATGGGAGGTGCTCCATTTGAAAGTCGCAGAAACCCCTCTCCTGACCTGACGTCCAGGCCGCACGACCTTCTTGCAGACGTACGGCTACGAGCACATCCTGACCTTGCACAACCTGGAGAAGGCCGGCCTGCTCAAGCTGCAGACGGGCAGCAGGAACAGTTACCCAACCATTCGGAAGACCTTGCGCCTCTGGATGGATGACGTGAATGAACAGGTGAGGCACCGTCCTCATGGCAGCTCAGCTACTTAGCGGTTAGCAGCCTATGGTGACAACATACGCTGCCCGGTCCATGCAGCCACTTGCTGTCTAAAAACAAGTTCCTGATGTTTGTGAAACAGTGTGTTTCACAGTGTGCATTTGTGTGTTCTGTCGGGCAGGATCCTGGCAGGAAGTGGGAGGGTGTTCGCACACCGGGCAGTTGGAGGAGAGTTTCATAAAGATGGGGGTGGGGAGCCAGCAAGAGGCAGCCCCTGCCAGCCGAGGCCTGAGGGCAAGGAGAGGGGCCTGTTCCAGACCTGGGCAGAACAGCTGTAGGGAGCTGCTATCTGGCAAGACGAGGCTCCCATCAAGGGACACAGCCAGCCTCCAGTGGAGTGACGGGGAGGAGGCAGGGGCAAGAAAACCCTGACCTCACTGATGCCAGCCCACTGGCTTTTATCTGGTGCCTCCCAGGGGCCAGAGCCAAACAGGGGGCGTGGAGTGCGTTGGTCTAGAGCCTGCAAGTCCGCGCTGGGCTCAGAGGCCGAGGAGAAGGGCAGGGAGGACCCAGAAGGCACAGCGTGCAGTGAAAAGTCAGCTCGTGCGAAAAGTAAGGCAGACAGTGACAAGTGAGGCTCCTTCCACGTCGAAGCCCAGTTTCCTCTCAGAGGCAGCTGTTGTTCCCCAGCCCGTTTCTCACCCTTCCAGAGTCTGCGTACACCAGCACTTTTACATAACCGGTGCACGTCCTGTACCGTGGATCTGCGGAGCAGGGCGTACTTCGCCTTACGTTACTGTCTATTCCAGTCTTCCTCAGTTTCTCTCTCTTCTTTCCTCTTAGTTTTTCATAAGGGACTTTATTAGGCTGCCTCGTGCGATGAAAGCAAATAATTAAATCGTCTCCTCTCTCAATAGCAAAGTTGGATTACTTTTTCCCAGTTGGAATATACAGACTTTAATTTCTGTGTCGCACGGTGTACATAATCTGTCAGTGTGGCTCCCCTCCCTGTCCTGGCCCACTGCTCCCCACCCCTCTCACCATGGACTCTGTCCTGAAGACCCTCCTGTGACTTACCTCACGTTTCAAAGTTCTTTGTAATAGCTACGTAGCGGTTTCACGGATGCACCTTATTTTATGATTTAACAGATTTCTATCAATCGTAATTCAGGTTGCTTCCAGTCTTTTACGGGTTCAGATGATGTGGCAGTTAATGTCAGTGCTGTGGGCTAGTCTCCCCGGGGTGCCAGCCCCTCTGTAGGATAAGTGCCTACAAGTGGAATTGCCAAGGTACCCTCCAAGAAGTTTCTTGCCAAACTAAGTAACACATTTTCATCTTCAGCACCTAGAGATGCTTTGCGTGGCTCTTCAAGATGTGAGTCAGACATGAACTTCTGGCTGCTGAGATGTGGAGGGTTGCTTGTGGTTTGGCCTCAAGCAAATAATTTGGGGTTACCGGAAGGCCACAGTTAGGTGGCTCTGAGTCTCTGTACCTACAGGCTTCCCCTCCCCTTTGATTGCTGAACAGAACCCCACAGACATCTCCTACGTGTACAGCGGCTACGCCCCCCTCAGCGTGCGGCTGGCCCAGCTGCTTACCCGGCCCGGCTGGCGCAGCATCGAGGAGGTCCTCCGCATCCTGCCAGGACCCCACTTTGAGGAACGGCAGCCCTTGCCCACAGGGCTGCAGAAGAAACGTAAGTCCACAGCCGGGCCCTGCAGATCACTATGCACTGCTAGTGTGGCTTTCATGTATGTTTTACAGTTGCCTTGTAAAACACATTTGTAAGGTCCTTGGGAGTCAGAATCCAATCTAGCCCTTTTGTTAGTTGCTAATGTATATTGTAATCATGGGAGCCCATTATTCCCTCAGGGGTAGCAGTTTTTAGCCTCGGAGTGGAGATCTCAGTAGTCAGAAAAAATGCTTAAGAGCTAAATAGCCTGCCTGAGTTTCAAGTGAACTGTCGGACCAAAACACGTTTGACTTTTTCCTCTTACGAACGGCGCAGTTTTTAAGAGGTGGGAAGAGAAGCTAATAAATGCTCTTAATTCTGAAATGTTTCCATTTTAGGTCAGCCGGGAGAAAACCGAGTCACCCTGGTCTTTTTCCTTGGGGGTGTAACCTTTGCTGAAGTCGCTGCTCTGCGCTTTCTGTCCCAGTTGGAAGACGGAGGCACAGAGTATGTCATCGCCACCACCAAACTGATGAACGGGGCCACCTGGTTAGAGTCCCTGATGGAGAGACCTCTGTAGGGCATTCAGGGTGGAGTCCCCCACCCCGTTGAACAAGTTGCTGGGAGGGAGCGCAGCCCCACAGAGAAATGACACCAGAGTACAGAGTGTACTTCGGGGACAGCCTCTTAAATTATGCTGGTCTCTCCTTTCTCCTTCTCTTGTGTTCCTAACTTCTTGAAGAAAGAAGAACAGGAGAGAACAACCTGGGTAAAGAAATACCAGTTTTTAATGTCCTAAGCTCAGGATCTTCGTTAGAGACCTCTGGAAGTATGTTAAGGACGGTGGGGATGGATAACCTATACAGCCACACAAATGGGGCCTGCTCGTCAAATAAGAAAGCAGAGTCCACCCTGGCTGGCGTAGCTCAGTGGATTGAGCGTGGACTGCAAACCAAAGGGTCACAGGTTTGATTCCCAGTCAGGGCACATGCCTGGGTTGCAGGCCAGGTCCCCAGTGGGGGCCATGTGAGAGGCAACCACACATTGATGTTTCTCTCTCTTTCTCCCTCCCTTCCCCTCTCTAAAAAAAAAAAAAAAAAATCTTTAAAAAAAAAAAAAAAAACAAAGCAGGTTAAAAACAAAAATAAAAGTGGAAAGTCCAACCCCTGATAAGTAGAGCCACATTTCTTGAAGTCACATGCCTAGGACAGTGGTTAGGCGTTGGGGGCTAGTGACAGTGTGGACACTGAGGTGAGATTTCTTTTTGCAGCTCAGTGTGGCAATTATATTCAGTGACACCAGCTCTCTGTCTCACCTAATCATTAAGGCAAGTTTTGATTCCTTGTGCTTTTGATTTGCTGGATTCTATAAAGCAAGAGATTTGGGGGAGCATCTTTCCCCAAAACCAAGTTTATGATCTGTCTGATGAGCTACATCTGTGGTACTTACCCAGGGAGTGACATGGAGGAAGGTAATACTTGGGGGCAGCTTCCTGGGAATTGAACCCATTCATGGACACTTGCTTAGTGCACTGCACACATTATTGATTCCAAGACACTGCAATGGTGGATGCCCCCGCCAAGGTTGCTGTTTCCTTCCCTGCCCGTCATGGGCCCAACATCCAGCTGGCCCCACTGTGAGCTAAGGCACCCTTGCTTCTTCAGCATCTTGCAGCTCCGTCTCCCTGGTAACCACCTCATGGACTTCTGTAGCTGTCCGTGGCCACTCACACTCAGCCCCATGTGTTTGCTTTATTTGAAAACACCCAATTCTGTCTCAGTCTCCTGTCTGGTGACATTGGCATCCTCTGACACAGCTTGTGGATGAATTTGGAGTCCAGCAGCCACAGCAGCCACTCTTCCTGCGGGGACTGCTAGGCCATGGGAGAGACGGGTAGGGTCATCCCAGCATCTGGAGGAGTTAAGGCCAAATTGATGTTTTCACAGCCCAAGTCTCCAGCAAAATTAGCTGGTCCCCTTCTGCTGGGGGACCAAAGTCAGCACCCTCCCCATGGTTAACCCTCCCCAGGGTTCCATGGTTGGTTAGTAACCATACATGTTTTTCCTCACTTTTTTTCATTAGTGGAATTCTGTTAGGCACATTGCATGTTAAGAATTGAAAGAGAAATGCTGTATATATTTTTAAAGATTTTATTTATTTATTTTTAGAGAGGAGAAAGGGAGGGAGAGAAACATTAATCAGCTGCCTCTTGCACACATCCCAACCAGGAGCTGAACCCACAACCCAGGGCTGTTCCTGATGGGGAATCAAACTGGCGACCCTTCACTTAGCAGGAGTACTCCCAACCAACTGAGCCACACGGTCAGGGAAAAATTCTACGTATTTTTTTTAAATGTCTTTAATGTAAGAATGGCGGGGTGGTAGAAGAGGACAAACATTTCAAAGATTTGTTTGTCCTTAATTGGCCTTGGCATTTAGTATTTGGAAATGGTCTTAATGAGAACAACTCCTGTTTTAGAAACTCCTTTCTCAGATCCTCGTTATCCCAGGGAGATTAGTTTATACCTTCCAGCCCCGGCCGTTGTCAGCCTCAGCTGCCTGGCAGAATGAAACGCACATTGTCCCGCAGTGTTTGTGGCTCATGGGATTCAATTCAAGTCCGGTCAAGTCTCCTCGGCTGGGGTTTCTCGCCTATGAACAGACGCTCGGCTGTGTCTCATGTGTCTGCATTCACTCGTGGCTCTCGACTTGCCCGCTCAGAGCATAGTTAGGTCAGCACCTGAAAATGCATTCCTCAGAAGACTCAAAAACATCAATTGCTTCATTTGTATGCAAATAGAAAGTGGTGGATAATTATATATTACATGCCTTTGTGTCAGTTCATTTAATACTTGAAGCCGTCTTTGTCTCAAGGGAGTGTGGCCTTACTGAGAAAGGGTATGTGAATGGTACATTTATTCCTGGACGGGGTGGATTGTTTACATCATGTCTGGACTTTTGTCTGCCGGGTAGACAGTTCTGCTATACCAGCAGTCCCCTAAAAAAGGAGTCTGCATAGATAAAGAAGTCTACATAGGCGCTGTTTTGTGTCTTACTATAGACTTGAATTTCAGCCAACAGAGAAAAAAGAATTTGAACTGTAGTTTAACTGGGACCAGAGCGTAATGGTTAAAAGGAGGCGGGTTAAAACCAGCACACCGAGTTTTCGGAGAGAAGTGGGAAGGGCAGACCCTGTGTGAATTCCAGTCCGCCCCAGCACCACCCTCAGTGGGAACTGGCTGGGACTGACTGTGGCGTGCCGATTTGTCTCTTGGTTATATGTGAAAGACTGGCCTGTCACCAGACGGGATTATTTGTACTCAGCAGAGTTGATTTCAAGAGGAAATACTTTAAAATAGTAAAGTGAACCTAATGCAGACAGGCAGAGGGGCTGTGATAGAGATGGCAAGGGATAGGGATGTGGACATCACATAGCCCATGAATTACACTCTAGAGCCCGATGCATTACGTTGTGTGGTCTAACATGCTGGCGTACTATAGGGAACGGGGGACGCCTTTTTGTCATATAGTCAGAGAAAAGGGTAGTCATAACATTTCTTGGATCCTCATATTTCTAAGTGAATGCTTATGAACTTCAAGCCACATAATGTGTCTCAGTGTGTTCCTCCATTGCTGTAAAGTATCCAAAATTGGGTGGTGACTAGAGGTCGCAAAGGCTAAAATGCATACCTGCCTGGAGACATCCATTTGAAGAGTGTGAGAGGTAAAGGGGAAGAGCATGGGCCTATTTTTTAAAACATTTTTTTAGACAGAGGGAAAGAAAGGGAGAGAAACATCGATGTTGAGAAACAGATTGGTTGCCTCTTGTATGCACCCTGACTGGGGACTGAACCTGCAACCCCAGGCATGTGCCCTGACCAGGAATCAAACCGGTGAACTTTCGCTTTGTGGGACAACACCCAACCCACTGAGCCACACCAATCAGGGCAGAGTTGGCCTGTTTTAATAGCCTCTCTTTTCATCTGTTCCTTTGTTGTGGGATGAGGGTATAATCTCAGCCATACTTTCTTCCCTGTGACCACGTAGGACACACAAGCCCTTAAGTTGACCGATTCTCTTGGGAAGCAATTACTGACTGACTTCCTGAGCAGCTTGATAATTGTCTGCTCTGGTTTTCAGCTGAGCTGCGGCCGGGCAATGATTTGATAATAAGAGATGCTGATCAAATTAAAGGGCCATTTGCTTCTGGATGATGATGCTGATAAAAAGGTTGGTGTGCACACTGCCTGCTTTTTTTTTTAACGTCAAAACCAAAAATAAACAGTGACTACAAACTAGTACAAAAGCAAAATAAGCAGCGGTATAGTTTGTGTTTTCTTTCACTAGTACGTCTGGGAAAGGGTCTGTTCTGTGCTGCAATCCTGACTGGTTCTTTTTGCCTCTTTTGGGGGGGAACGTGAAAGTGGAAGTGGGCACATTGGGGAGGTGATGGTATGACGAATCTCTAACCTGCTCAATCTTTGAACTAGAGCCACTCGGGAGTGCTTGGTTCTCTGCTCCTGGTCCTTACACACACACACCCTCACATTGGCATGTTTTTTTAAGACAACAGCTTTTGCTTAGTAGGGCTGTCATGGTGAATATTGTTTGTACGGTGGTTCTGCTAGCCTGAGAGTAGGATGGGTTGCACTGAACGTGAGTGTTAGAAAAGGATTTGGACTAAATCCCACCTGCAGTGTGTAAGAAAGCAGACAAGAAGGGGCATGAAATACCCCCTAGTGTACCGCCCGCTCAGCCTAAGTCAGGAGCTTTGCAGGCAACCTTGAAGCCCATGGGCAGGGGTGGTGACCCAAGCAGAGAGGGCGGGCAGGGTTGCCAATGCCCCGCCTGGCCTGGGACCGCCTGTGCGCAGCTCCCTGGGAGCTCAGGGACCACGTGGAGATTGTGATT
Organism: Micronycteris hirsuta; assembly: GCA_004026765.1. Taxonomy (NCBI): domain Eukaryota; kingdom Metazoa; phylum Chordata; class Mammalia; order Chiroptera; family Phyllostomidae; genus Micronycteris; species Micronycteris hirsuta. The sequence goes on along the minus strand of PVJI01001987.1, from coordinate 31,539 downwards.
GGTCTCTAGACCACACCTAGTTGATGAGTGCAGCTGCTGCCTGAGAATCCCTCAGCTCTGCCCAGATCACTGGAGTGCACACAGGCTACCTTCTGACACCGGATCAGGAGGAAGCCCGGAGCTGCGTGGAGCAGGAGTCTTGGAAACTTGGCTGAGTGAGTGAAATGGGGAGAGGGAAGCTAGTGGCTGGTGCTGAGGGGATTTCCTGGGCAGGGCAGCAATGGAGGTAAAGAGCTGGTTTGTGATGGTTACCGTCTGTGGAAGAGCAGCGGGGCTGGAGCAGATGAACAAGAGCATGATGGGGAAGGAGATAAGCCCAGGATCAAATCGAGACCCACCTCTTGGCACTCCTGCAATCCTTGCGGGCCAGAAGGGTTGGCATGCCGGACCACAAAGCAAAGATCCTCAAGCTCTGCTATTGACAGGACTTGGGGCCAGGGGAACTGCAGTGAGGGCCTGCTGCCTTCCCCCTCCCCGAGTGGGTCTCTCTTCTCTTCCCCTCCCAGCAGCAGACAGCTGGGACTGTGGCTAGTGATGGGAAAAGAAAGCTTGACTCCACTTGCCCATTAGCAGTACTTATAGCATTAAAAATGCAGGAGGTGGATGGGAGGAGAGGGCTGGGATTGAAGACTAATGCGGCAGCCGGTGCTGTCCTCTGAGCCCAGATCCAGATCAGAGCCCAAGAATGAGGGGAACTTCTGGTTTAGAAGAATTCTATAGTGAAAACGCAAACAGCGTCCAGATGGCTGTTATGGAAAAAAATCAGCACTTTGGGCTTCCTTAGCCTTAGGAAAGTGTTACTTTTTAGAGGACCGGGACCTAACCCAGCCGCCTGCTTCCCCGGTGCCTAGAGCAGAGCTGGCCCAGCAGCCCTGTGTGCGCTGGCGGAGGGGCGTGCGCGGGAACCGTCCTCTGCCCCGCAGGTCCTCGGGCCTCCGGCGCAGGGCGATGCCGGCCTCGTCCACCATCCACGTGCTGCAGCTGCTGCGGGAGCTGCTAGCCTTCGTGCTCTTCAGCTACACGGTGCTCATCGGGGCGCTCCTGCTGGCCGGCTGGACCACCTACTTCCTGGTGCTGAAGTGACAGCGCCTCTGCTTCGGCTCCCCGCCCCTCCCGTCCTCCGCGCCCCCAGGCCCGGCCTGTCTCTCGGGGCGCGGCCGGGACCCGGGCCTCAGGCCAAACGGCCTCAAGACGGCCGACTTCGCTCCGCCCACTCCGCGCCCCCAGGCCCAGCACCCGCCCCGCCCCGCGCGGAAGCTCCGGCCGTTGGGTACCCGGCGCGGCCGTTAAAGCCGTTTCCTTCAGCTCCGCCCCTCCTTCCCCGCCCGTCCAATACCGACTGCTTCCTCGGGCAGAGGCGTGGTCATGGGGCCCGGCCCTCTGGAGTGGAGGCCGCGCTCCGCCCCCCTCTTGCGAATCTACGTCACTTCCGGCGTGTACGTCTGGCGTCCGCCCGTCTTGGGATGGCTACTCTGAGGAGTTGGCTGTCCCGAGGCGTGTCGTCCTTCTTCAGGTACCGCTGCAGTGGTGTTTGAGAGCTGGAGGGGAGTGGGGAGGTGACGAAGAGAACGCCCGGCCGGGGTCGCGGCGCCGGCCTCGCTGGTGCGCGCTTCCCTCCTTCGCCGAGCGGGCCACGGCGCCCCACCCCTCTCAGCGGGCCGAGGTTGTGCCCCGCCTCTGCCGCGGCCTGAGAGGCCTCCCACGCCCTCCGCCAGGGCCGGGTCGGTTCCTCAATGATGGCTCTTCCGTTATTCCACTTGCTGAGAGCCAGTCCCCCGACTTCCTGCCATCTTTCTGGGGTGGCTCGGCCTGGCCGCGAGTTCTGCTGCCCTTCGAAGCCTGGGCAGGCGGCGGGTTGATGAAGTCTCCCCTGAGGGCAGAAGGGCCCGGGAGCTTGACGTCCTCCTCGCGGCACCGGCAGGCTCCGGGCGGGGACTCTCAGACACCTTGCCAGAGGTCCAGAGCTAAACCGCGCCTGCAGAAGCGTTTGTTTGGACTTGCGGTGTTTAAAAAGCTTGGGGTCCACTTCGTAAACGTGCACACCTGGCACCTGGTGAACTCCAGAGCCTTTGGGCTCGCCTTCCCGCACCGCGGCGGTGCGCGGGAGCGAGAGGGCGGTGTTCCTGCGGCGAGGCCCAGGCTTTGCAGCGCGCCTCGCTCCCCTCCGTGCCCGCGTGGCCCCAGGTTGAGTTTCGACCCCTTGTGGCTAAGTCGAAGGGACTTTTACAAACTGGTGGTTGTGCCTGATTAAATTCGACTTCTGTGTCCAGGTACAGGCGGTGTGTTCCCGTCGCGGCTAACTTGAAGAAGCGCTGTTTCTCGGGCTCGGTGAGACCATGGCACAAAACTGTGGCCGTTGGATTTGGGGTGGCCCTGTGTGCAGTTCCTATTGCCCAGGTGAGTGCTGTGGCGGCGCTCGGCGTTGCTCTCTCCGTGCAGTGCGTCCTCCTCGACTCTCACCTGGAAAGCGAAGCATCCGGCAGCGCTCCTGGTTTCACCCGGTGCCTCCCTCCCCCCCCCCCATGGCATACCTTCCGCGGTACCAGCACCTTCCCTGAGCTCAACGAACATTAATGTCCCCGTTTGATGGCTTCTTGTGGTAGGAACAGCGAGTCAAGTTGGTCAAATCGTGTAACGAGGGACGAGAGAAATAAGAGTCTATTACAGTCTGTCAACAAAGTAGTCTTTCATTTAACAAAATTCATTGAGCATTTTTTGTGTACTGTACACTGAGCAAAACACAGCCCCTGCTGTCCTAAAGCTGACACCCCGGAGAGGCCGGAGAGTCAGCAGGTGGGAGATGCCAGGTGAGAAGCGCTGTGCGCAGAACGAGTAGAGTGACGATCCGGAAGTGCCGGGAGGAGGAGTTCTGTTTCAGATGGGGGCCTGGGGGCTGCGGCGACCCAGCGGGGGTTAGGTAGGGAGGGACCCGAAGGGTCTGAGAGGGCGCCCGGTAGTGTCAGTGTCTCCAGGACGGAGGGCGCAGCCGGCAGAAGGAACTGGGTTGTGCAAATGTGGAAGCGGGAGCGTGCCCGCCGCCCCCCCCTCCGGGGGTGCTGCTCAGCGAGGGACAGGCAGTGGAGCAGCAGACTGCGTTTTGGACTTTGTGGGCCTTTGAAAAGTTTTAGATTTCTGAAAAGGAGGCCACAGAGGATTTCGACCTGAGATTATTACATGCTGATGTAACTTTTTATTTTTTTTTTTTTTTTAATTTTTTTTTTTTTATTTATTTATTTTAGAGAGAGGGGAAGGGAGGGAGACAGAGAGAGAGAGAGAAACAGCAATGTATGGTTGCCTCCCACATGGTCCTCACCGGGGACCCGGCCCGCAACCCAGGCACGTGCCCTGACGGGGAACCGAACCGGGACCCCCCGGCTCCCAGCCCGCGCTCAATCCACTGAGCCACATCAGCCAGGGCTAACTTTTTATTTTTTATTCATTTTCTTCAAAGTAAAAAAATACATCTTTTCAAAGCACAGCAGTCTGTATTCATTGACCAAGTCTGAGTTGTGTATGGCTGGAAGAAGCACAGGTACTATAGAGGGTTCTACATATTTAGCGGCTCTATTTTTAATTTTTTGAGGAACCTCCGAACTGTATTCCGTAGTGGCTCCACTAATTTACAGTGCCACCAACAGTGCACAAAAGTCCCCTTTCCTTGCCTTCCTCAGCAACTCCTGTTTGTTATTTTATTGACGTTGGCAGGTATGAGGTGCTGACTCACGGCGGTTTTGATGTCACGTGTGCCCTTGTGACAATTAGTGGTGTTGGGCATCTTTTGATGTGTGTCGCCATCTGTATGTCCTCTTGGGAAAAATGTTCAGGTCCTCTGACATTTTTATTTTTCAGTTATTTTTAATGTTTTTAAATTTATTGACTTGAGAAAGAGAAACATCAATTGTTGTTCCAAATGCATTCTTTGGATGATTCTTGTAGGTGCCCTGACCTTGGCGAGTCGGGAAGATGCTCTAACCATCTGAGCTACCCCACTAGGGCTCTCTGATATTTTCACATTGGAAAATTTTTTGGTGTTAAATTGTATGAGTTCTTTATATATTTTGGACATTAACCCCTTATTGGATGTATCATTTGTGAATATCTTCTCCCATTCAGTAAGTTGTCTGCAACTTTATAGTTTGATATAGTCCCATTTGTTTGTTATTTTTTCTTGTGTTTCCTTTGTTCGAGAAGATCTATCTAAAAAAGATTGCTAAGGGCGATGTTGGAGTTTACTGCCTATGTTTTTTCTTGTAAGAGTTTAATGGTTTCAGGCCTAACATTTAAGTCTTTAATCCATTTTGAGTTTAAATATGGTAAATATGTAGAATCTTCTCTAATAAATGTACTTATTTTTGTATATTGTGTAAGAAAGTGGTCCATTTTCATTTCTTTGCATGTATCCAGTTTTGCAAACACTACTTACTGAGGAGATTGTCTTTACTCCATTTATATCCTTGCCTCCTTTTTCGTAGATTAATTGACCATATAAGTGAGGATCTATTTCTGGTCTCTGTATTCTAGTCCACTGTTTCGTTTATTTACTTTTTGCCAGTATTGTACTGTGTGATTATTGCAAATTTGTGGTATAGTTTGGTATCAGGGAGAATGATACCTCCCACTTTGTTCTTTCTTAAGATTTACTTGGTTATTTGGGGACTTTTTATGGTTTCATATAAATTTAAGGATTAATTTTAATTCTGAGAACACCATTGATATTTTAGGAGGGGTTGCATTGAATCTGTATATTACTCTAAGTAGTAAGGACATTTTAACAATGTTAATCCTTCCAGTCCATGAGCAAGATATAACCTTCCACTTACTAGTATTTTGTACATTTTCTTTCTTCAATGTCTCAGAGTTTTCAGAGTACAGGTCTTTCATTTCTTTGGTTAAATTTATTCCTAGGTATCTTATACTTCTTATGCAATTGTAAATGGATTTTTTCCTTAATTTCTCCTTCTGATCATTTGTTATTGGTATATAGAAATGCACCAGTTTCTGTATGTTAGTTCTGTATCCTGTAACTTGACTGAATTCATTTATTATTTCGAATAGTTTTTTGGTGGACGCTTTAGGGTTTTCATATATAGTATCAAGTCATTTACCGACACAACTTTTTAAAGGTGTGTGTGGAGCTGGGAAGACCAAGAGGAGTTCAGGCATGAGATGATGGTGCGCTTGGTCTAGGTGGGCAGCAGTGGAGGTGGGAAGAAGTGGGCCACCTGTGGTCAGCAGGGGTTGCTGATGGGTCGGTCAGCCTATATGTAACCTAGATTCTATTGATTTCAAAAGGCCTAAGCAACAGAAAAAATGGAGTTGCCATTTACTGGGATAGAGAGGAATAGGCTTGGGGAGGAAGAATCAAGAGTTCAGTTTTGGAAATGATGGTCTGAGATGTCTAGTAGACATCTAAATGGGACTGTCAAGTGGACAGCTGATGTGAAAGTGGTGCCTGCTTTATCGGGAAGGAAGAACTAAACAGGAAACCAGCAAATCCCATTTTAGCAAAACATTCCTGACACTTACAGGAGGGGGGCCCAAAAAAAGCCCTGGAATCTTTTGGAGGGCAGGCCCCTTGTAGGACAGGCTTCCTCCACTAAGTGAGTGGTCAAGGAGCCCATCTGCACCAGTGCACCCGCTGGCATTGTTGTGAGAGGCTGCTTTTGGCCTCAGTGAATTTTTTTGAAGACTCTTTCTTTTTTTTTTTTTAAAGATTTTATTTATTTATTTTCAGAGAGAGGAGAAAGGAGGGAGAAAGAGCAATGTATGGTTGCCTCTCACATGATCCTCACTGGGGACCTGGCCCGCAACCCAGGCATGTGCCCCGACTGGGAATCGAACCAGGACCGTCTGGTTCCCAGCCCACGCTCAATCCACTGAGCTACACTAGCCAGGGCTTTTGAAGACTCTTTCAAGACATCTGCCTGTTTCATGATGGGTGACTTATGAGCACACCTGCCCACACCATGATGAGTGTTCAGCAGTTTTTGACCAAAAATGTTATATGACTCCCATGCCCCACCCTCTGTATTCACCCAGTCTTGCCCCCAGTGCCTTACCCGAGATGAAAAAATCCTCAAAGGCAAACAGTTTGCTGATGTGGAAGAGGTGAAACAAAGAACAGAGGAAGCGATGGAAAAAAGGGTCTTGACAGGTATATTGCATAAAATGGAGAGTACTTTGAAGGTGGCTGAAGTTAAAACATGTTAAAATACACAATTTTTCATAAATTCTGGGTTTTGGGGGGTCCCTCTTGTATGCGTATCACAAGGTTAATTCCATTTGCTGCAAGTATTTTCAGTGCCCTCGCCTGTTTGTGCCTCCCTTCAGCCCTCATCGCTGCATACTGATGAGTCTTTTAACCCTAAAACCTTTACTCGAACAGCATCTTCAGCCACAACTAGGACTTTTTGGGGTTTGTCCTCTCTCAGTTCGTATACCGTTCTTAAGCCCCATTTACTTCAGTCTCTGGGCCACGTGTCAGGAGCCTGTAGTCGTTCCTACTGCTGTAGGAACAGCAGTTCTGTTCAGAACTGCAGTGGTTCTCCATTGCGTGACAGACCCCACGTCCAGGTCACTGTCCCTGCAATCCACCCTCACCTCCTTGTGCCACCCACCCACCCACCGCAGCCCAGCTCGGCCCCTGAGCGCCTCCTGAATGCATGGGTTCTCGTCGTTGTGTCTTCCAGCCCAGTGGCCTGGCCGTCCTGGTCTAGGTTGTCTTTCTTTTTTTTTTTTTTTTAATTAATTTATTTATTTTTTAATTTCTCTTTAGAGAGAGAAGGGAGGGAGACAGAGAGGGAGAGAAACAGCAATGTATGGTTGCCTCTCACATGGCCCCCATAGGGGACCTGGCCCGCAACCCAGGCATGTGCCCTGACTGGGAATCGAACCGGGACCGTCTGGTTCCCAGCCCACGCTCAATCTACTGAGCTACACCAGCCAGGGCTAGTTGTCTTTCTTCAGGCCCAAATCCTTGCCTGGTCCCTGGCCTGGCCAACAGTTTCCCTTTCTGACCACTTCATGTTGCATGTTGCGATGTGTGACAACAGTGCGCTAGCTAGGTACTCTCCCCAGTGCGTCAGCAGAGCACAACAGAAACCTTGGCATGAGAGGACTCGGTGGGAGGTGTAGACGGGAGGCTTTTGGGTGAAGCTACACAGCTGCTCTGAGCGTCCTCTCCTCACCTGTTAAAAAGAAGTGATTGCCCGGCTGGTGTAGCTCAGTGGATTGAGCGCGGGCTGGGAACCAGACAGTCCCGGTTCGATTCCCAGTTCGGGGCACATGCCTGGGTTGCGGGCCGGGTCCCCAGTGAGGGCCATGTGATATAGGCAACCATACATTGATGTTTCTCCCATCTCTTTCTCCCTCCCTTCTCCTCTCTCTGAAAATAAATAAATAAAATCTTTAAAAAAAAAAAAGAAGTGATGACGCCTGGGCTGTTGTGAGGAACAGGTGAAAATGCACGTAAGATGCAGGGCACTGTGAAGACCTCAGTTATCAGAACGGCAGAGTCAGCTTCTCATAAGCACAGAGACTGTCATTCCTCCCTGCGCAGCCCCTCAGGGCACGGCTCATAAAGAATACTTACTTGATTGAATGAAATAGAAATACGGTAAATTCTTGATTCGTTCATGTATCAAAAGATATTTCTTGACTACTGTAGCAAGAACAAGACAATAGATGATAGAGGGATGGGTTTCTTTGTTAGTTCTAGTACAGTAAATGCTCTACTGAGGAAGTAAAAGGCAGAGTCGGGTAGTTACAATGGCTTTCTTTAAACACAATAGCTGAGGTCAGAGTGATGAGCTTCCCACTAAGACTGCTGTTCATTCTGCTCAGAGTCACCCTCCCCCATCCACCATTTACTTTCTTCTGCTCAGTTTAACCCTCAGCTCTGGGAAGCCTTTTCTCAGCTGTTCCTCATTCAACACAGGAGCGATCACTCCCCTGTGTGGGCCCACTGTAGCTCACACAGACTGCTGCCGCAGCTCCCATGGTATTTGAGTGCATTAACTTTCCCGTTTTCTGTGAGCTCCAGCCTGTCTGAAATCTTTGAGGGCAGAGAGTATAGTTTTCTGTCTTTATATCGCAAGCATCTAGCCCTGTGGTAATGAGTGAATCAGCTTCATGAAGTTTGTTGCATATAATTCCTAGCCTTTTATATAAAGAAATGCTTTGCTTTTTGGAGTAGAGACTAAAGAATAAAAGCAGATAGAAAGCATACTCTGAAGTTATTTCTATTAATTGTCTTAAATAGCCAAGCTGAAGCTTTAAACAACAGCTGATTGATACAAAGCAGCACAGTGCAGTCGCAGCATGTGCGTTACGTTTTCACTTGGCTGGAGACAAGGACCTCCTTCACTCCAGCTTTGGGAGCTGAGTGAAAATGCTCGTGTCTTTTTCAGAAAGCGGAGCCTCATTCTCTCAGTAATGACGCCCTGATGCGGAGAGCCGTGTCTCTGGTAACAGACAGCACCTCCACCTTCCTGTCGCAGACCACCTATGCACTGATCGAAGCCATCACTGAGTACACTAAGGTGAGTGTCTTCCTGTCCAGTCTCGGTCTAGACCAGCGGTTAGCAAACTGGCTCATAGCCCATGTCTAGTCTGATTCCTGCTTTGGTGAGTTAATAGTTGCAACAAACTATAGGGCCACAAAGCCTAAAATACTTCCTTTCACCCTGATCTAAATCTCTGGTTTTTAAAAGAAAAATCTTAATGTAGTACCCCAGTTTATAAGACAGGGGAACCTAGCTGATCTGGTTCAGTTGGGGGTAAAAAGGACCCAAAGTCTGCCACTACCAGCAGCAATGCCAGCGGCTGCTCTGTGAGGACAGCTTGAAAACCATGGACCCGAGCTAATAGAGTACAAGGGTAATCAAAACCATTTGAAATTCTCTCTTTATTCTACATGTGTTTTCCAGCAGCTTTTTTCTCAGCTTTCTGAGTTCCCCTCTGCATTATGTTTTCTCTGTATGTCTGAATTACTAATGAGCTTTTAAAAACACAAAAGTTGACAGGCGGGGCTACGATCCTGGACTAATGACCCGACTTCATACAGCAGGGCGGTGCCTGTGAAGCCGAAGGACTGAGGGCAGTTTGCTGTGGTGGGACTTCATCTGCGGGAGGTGTCGGTCTTACTGACCCTACCTGGTACACCTCGCGTATTTCACTAGACTTCTTCTCTGTTTGTAGGCTGTTTACACCTTAGTCTCTCTGTACCGACAGTATACAAGCTTACTTGGGAAGATGAACTCGCAGGAGGAAGACGAGGTGTGGCAGGTGATCATAGGAGCCAGGGTGGAGGTGAGCCTCACTGTGGTGTCTGAAAGATTGGGTTGAGGGTCTGACCGGTAACTGTTCTTCGAATCTTCCATGTTGAAGTCCGTTTACATGCGCTCACCCTCTCCATGTTGTCTGAAGCACGTTGTTTAACTTACAGATGACTTCAAAACAGCAAGAGTACTTGCGGCTGGAGACCACTTGGATGACCGCGGTTAGTCTTTCCGAGATGGCGGCAGAAGCTGCGTACCACACCGGTAGGTTACAGTCTTCGCCGTGGAGGCGCCGCTGTTCTTTCAGCTGTACAAGGAGGGGTTTGGGTCGGAGGGACTAAAGCCCACTGTGGCTCTAACTTGGTGAGAAACGGTCCCCATTTCCAGTATATCCAGCCAACCTTTTATTTGTACAGTGGGAAGATCAGTGCCCCTGTAGACCAGCAGAAGCGAGGCTGTCAACATCTAGAAAATGAAAAATGATAAAAGGATAAAACTACTGCCAATTGGAAAGTCTGTCTTCAAATAGTTTTTAAGCATTTTATTTTTTAAAACCCAGATAATTTATGAATGAATAATATTTGTCTGTTTTGGGCTTTGTGAGAAACATTTTATAGGCACTTTTAATTTAATCCCCGAAGTCCGTTAAAGTAGGACCTATTGTTATTATCCCCACTTGACAGGTGAGGAGACTGAGGGACAGAGGAGCTGAGTAGCTCACCTAGGGTGCTGTGGGGCAGGAAGGAAGCAGCACCCCGGTAGGTCAGATTCTCAGGCCTTTGCTCCTGGTAGGCTGGGCTTTGTGCTCTGCACCTTAGTGCCTCAGTGTAGAAAATGCAGTCACTCATTCACCAGGCTGGTTTTGAACATCACTGTCCATCCACTGGGCTTAAGCAGAAGAGTTTTCTTGTTTTTTGTTTTTTCAAGATTTTATTTGTTTATTTTTAGACAGGGGAAGAGAGGGAGAAAGAGAGAAACATCAATGTGTGGTCTCCTCTCACACACCCCCAACTGAGGACCTGGCCTGCAACCCAGGCATGTGCCCCGACTGGGAACCAAACCGGCAACCCTTTGGTTTGCAGGCTGGCGCTCAATCCACTGAGCCACACCAGCCAGGGCAGAAGAGTTTTTTAATTAAATGTATTTTGAGGGAAATCCCACTTACCTGACTCGTCCCAAAAAGGTAGCTCATAGAAATCATAGCCCAGGAGCAGCTCTGATTAAGAAACTGGTATGTTAAAACAGCCTGGTATGTAAAAAGATTTTTTTTTTTTTTTTAAGTAAAAACAAAAAAAAGAATTCACGAATCAGAGATTGTGACAACAGGACAGGCGCGAAGGGCGAAACAGAAGTGGCGGGAGTTAGCATGGTGGTGGTGGCCCGGGGGTAGGAGCAGGGCCCGGGGGCAGGCCGCGGGGGAGGGGCTGAGGCACTGCAGTGGGGCTCACCCGGCAGCCACCACCACTCGTGGGGCAGGCTTAGAGCTGGCAGGGAGAAACAGGAGAGTGCATGTGAGCACTATCTGGAAAACATGTCTCCCAGAACTGACTGAAAGGGCTCACAAAAGTTCTGAAGGTGCCCCTGGTGCAGTCCCTGGTGAGGGGCGCATGAGAGGCAACCACACATTGTTGTTTCTCTCCCTCTTTCTTCCTCCCTTCCCCTCTCTAAAATCTTTTTTTAAAAAAATGATAGAGCGGCCCGGCTGGTGTAGCTCAGTGGATTGAGCGCGGGCTGGGAACCAGAGGGTCCCAGTTCGATTCCCAGTCGGGGCACATGCCTGGGTTGCGGGCCGGGTCCCCAGTGAGGGCCATGTGAGGGGCAACCATACATTGCTCTTTCTCTCTCCCTTCTCCTCTCTCTGAAAATAAATAAATAAATCTTTTAAAAAAAAAATGATAGAGCTTAGAAACATTTTTAAGCATTTGCAAAATACATTCAACAAATACCATTTATGCTGTTGTGTAAATTTATAGTAAATATTTTCCTAAGCATTTTGTATGTATAGGATCATGTTTTCAAAGATAAGATGCTTTTTAAACTTCCAGTGGAAGTTATATCTAAAGACTGGTTGGGTGAGGAAAGAATTATTTGACAATTTTATTATTGATCTCTTAATTTGTGAAAGAATGTATTGTGGAGCTAAAAACTTAAATTCATAAAAAAACTGAAATTCTTAAAACATCTATATTAGGAGCTATGTAGCTATAAAGCTTGTGGGAATTACATTTAATAATTATAATGATAACTGCCCATAGCTGGAGATAAATGCTAGGATTTTGACAGTTAAAAAGTAAAACGCAGACCTGAATGTGGAATTAGAGTCTGCTCTGCAGAGAGAAGGCTGGCAGGGAGGACAGGGAGGGGGCTCTAAGGAGGTGCAAATGACAGCCGAGGAGCCCGCCAGCGGCTATTCCTTGTGTCCACTTGCACCTGCCCCGTTTGCATGCTCAGCGTATCATCCCATCTCTTGGCAGGAGCAGACCAGGCCTCTATAACTGCCAGGAATCACATTCAGCTGGTGAAGTCGCAGGTGCAGGAGGTGCGCCAGCTCTCCCAGAAAGCAGAAACCAAGTTGGCAGAAGCACAAACAGAAGAACTCCGTCAGAAAACACAGGAGGGAGACGACAGGGTTGAGCCGGAGCAGGAGGCCTACCTGCGTGAGGATTGAGGGCCTGAGCCGCTGCCCATGTCTGCCCACTCCTCCTGGGCCCGGTACAGCTTTCTCTGCACAGAGAGGCGGCGGCAGGTCCTGCCCTGGCCCATCAGGCCTGAGGCCTTTGTGAGCTGTGAGTGCCCAACCCCTCCTCCTGGTCTCAGGCTCCTACTGGACCTGGTTCTTAGCCCGGGGCACAGCACCCCATTTACCATTGCACCCCACTCAGCTGTCCTCTCACCCCACTGACCTTTTTACCTCCCACCCAGAGCATCTCACCAACCTGGCCAGAGAGAGGGGTCCTTTTTTGTCATACCCACAAGTTCAGTAGCTGTTTTAACCTGTTTCCAGTCGCATTCAGTTTCCAAATAGGGTTTAGTATTTGCTCCCTCCATAGGGACATGAGTTTTTGGGAGAGAGGGGGCCTGTCCTGCTTGTACGATTTCTTTGTAAGCATTTCCATGCCTTCTCTGACCTGGCCCCACTGCCCTGTAAGGACAGCTCAGGCCAGGGAGCCAAACGTCCGTTCTTAGGAGACAGTGCAGAGGGTTTACCTGGGACTGTCAGCAGGACTACTCCAACCCACACTTCTTGTGTCCCCCTTTCCCTCGATTTCTCTACTGTGTATGAAGGAGAATAATGGTTTTTTTTGCATTTAAAAAAATGTGTGTGTCTTCTGGGGTCCTTGGCAGCCTCCTACTTTTGCCCCTCCCCCCAGACTCACCTAGCCCCAAGGGGCTTCAGCAGCCCCCCCACTCCATGGAGTTCTGGCTCCCATTCAACACGTGCCGTACAAGTTAGCCAGGTTGCAGTGTTTTTAATCAAAGTTAGAAAAGTTTAGGAGGAGGTTACAAAAACTAAGCATTTCCTGTAGACGGTCACAGGTCAAGTTTCAAGTTCGTTGATTTCTCATGATAGGAAAATCTCCAGTCAGTCCACTTGCTTAGCCCACCCCTTGGAGCTGGGACAAGGGAGCAGCTGTGCACTTGAGCCCCTCATCTGTCACCAGTGCCCACATGGTCCACATCTCCAGCGGGCTGAGGCGGTGCACCAGGAGCAGCCCTCTGTATAGGCAGGGGTCCAGGGGGTCCAGGGGCCGCCGTATGCCAAATGTCTTGAAGCCAGCGTGGTGCACGGGGCTCACCCCCAGCTTCCTCAGGCACATACCCACAAAGACATCATCGATGGGAAAGAGTTCAGCCTCTTCCACGGCTGCTTGGAGGTGCTGCACGGTGGCCCTGGACATGACATACCCCCCACCCCCAGCGTAGGGTGGGTAGTGGCGGGCCCTGTACATGGAGGGTGGGATGAAGTATTTGACCTTGGTGTTCCTGTTAGGTAGAGCCTGGCGGATGACATCTCCCACCAGGAGGTCCTGGGCTGGGTCCCAGCCATCCAGGAACTCTAGGACATTGGGGACATGGACAAAAACATCATCATCTCCCTTTAGCATGAAGTGTGCCTGGGGACAGGCAGCTGCCACCCAGCGCTGCAGGTGCAGCTCCTTGAGGGTCAGGTTGAAGAAGTCCTCAGCAAAGTCCCACTGTAGGATATCATCAAACTCTCGACTCTCGTAGGCCAGCAGCTGGGCTGGGGGTGCAGGTCCTGCCACCCCTAGGAGGAACACCAGTTTCAGCTGCCGGCCCTTAGCCCAGTCCCCTCCCCGTCCCCATGTGCTCCGGATGGCTGCACGCTGCTCCACATGGCCAGGCTGTGACTTGATGGCCAGGAGTAGAAAGATGTCCTTGGCACAGCCTGAAGGCTCCAGCAAGATGGAGAAGTTGCGGCAGTGGCGGTAGGTCAAGAAGAGGCGGTGACGGCTAGGCAGGGACAGGGAGGCATTAGCCACTGTGTGGTTGGGTGGACACAGGCTGCGGTGGTGCCCTGGGGGGGCCCAGAAGGGCTGGCGGGCCATGGGGGCCCCCGCCGGCTTGGCCTCCTTCTTCAGGAAGAGCAGGCAGCTGAGCAGCAGCACGGCAAGGCTGTACAGGACCAGCCAGCCCAGCCTGCGGAACATGGCAGGGCCTGCAAGGCAAGAGCACATCAGTGGGCCGCCTGGTCCCAAGAGCCACAGCTACATACAACCCGGCGTCTAAGTCCCAGCTGGCCTTGGAGACTTAATTATTCATTTCAGCGTGTCCTCCAGCTCTTTCCAGAATCCTTCTCCCTGGGGACAGAGTAAGCACACCTGCTATGCCCCATCAGAGGACTCTTAGGTCCACTTTTTCCCCAAGTGACTTGCCGCTACTTTAAAACTGAGGCGCCGTGAGCGTTTTCAGCATTTTCCCATGAAATTCCAATACCTTACTTGCTTTAGTGAAAACGGCACAGAACTAGTTTAGCTTCGGGTAAAATTCATTCTAACTACCAAACATGACATCCCGGGCTCCTATGTCTAAAGTCACGATTCCCAAAAAGTCAGGTCTGGTCTGCGGGTGGCAGGCCCAACAGAGCAGGGGAAGGTGGTGGCCACCACAGGGCACACCCGCTGAAGGGGCCTGGGTTTACTGACCAGCCACAGGCACAGGAAGAGCAGTCAGCTAGTGGGAAGGCTGGAGATGCCCAGGGATGGTCTCCTACCACTTGGAGTCTCCAGGCTGTCTCAGCAGGACTCCCAGGGAGGAGGCCAAGAAACCGGCAGAGGAGCCTGCCCCAGGTCCAGGGTAGCAAAGCCCGGCCTTAATGCCCCCCTCTTCACCCCTCTGGCCACGCTGTCCGGATCCAACAGGCCATCACGTCTATCCAGTCTACCAGCACTGGCCTCAGCCTGTTTTCCTCACTGCCACCAGCCGCCACACAGAAGCATCTTCTGTAGTTGCTCAGGGTGTTGGTGCCAGGGTCACCGCCCTCAAGAGGAGGGACAGACCCTAGAAACCAGTATGAATGTCAGATAGTGCTGAGGGCATTCCAGCAGTGTCACAGAATCCAGGAAGGCCCTGTTGTCCAGCCCACAGTGATTTAGAGAGTCCACCCTGATAAAGGACATCTGAGCAAGAACTGAATGGAGTAAGGGGCCAAACCCCATAACGATCTGGGGGACAGTGCGCCAGCCAGGGGGGACAGGTAGCTGCGCAGCTCCTGAGGCAGGAGGAGGCTGGAGTCCGCGCGCAGACCGCGGTGAGGGGCTGGGGAAGCGCCCCTGCGCAGCGGCGGCCCCGGGCGGGCGGGCGGGAGGAACAGAGGCAGGGCAGGAACGTGATTGTTGAGAAAGTCACCATCGCCGCTACCCGGATAAATAACGGACTGCGGAAGAGCCGGGATGGGAGCAGGAGTCCAGGTGAAAACGGTGCCTTAGGACGCAGGTGTGGCCAGGGCGGAGGCGGAGCCGGGTGGGTTTCAGGTGTGGGAAACGGGTTTCAGGCGTGGAACGGCACGCGGGCCAAGGGACGGCGCCCCGATGGGTGGCAGTGCCAGTCCCCGAGAAGCGCTCAAAGCAAGCGGCAGGGTTCTGTGCATGTCTCAGCGGCCCGACGGTCTGCCCACCCCGCTCCCACTGCGCCCCACCCGCGCCTCCTGGAGTTCCACACCAGTACCCGCTAAGCGGCTTCTCCTTCCCTCCGGAGAGCCCCCCACGCCTGGCTTCGGCGAGTTCACGACCCCCTCTAAGTGAGGTGCTGAGTCCCAACGGTCTACAATCGTTTCTGGGGTGACAGCTGCTTCGGGTCCTCACAGGGCTCAGGGACCCGACGTGTCCCGACGAGGCAGAGCCAAGGGCTGGCTAGTTCCTTCCACGTGAGTCGCTGCGGGGTCGCAAAGCACGAACCACGGGCCCCGCAGGGAACACCCTCCCGGGCCTGAGCCCACGAGACGCTAGCGTCGCGCGTCCAGGAGTCGGGGGCAAGCGGCCCAGGCTACCGACCCAGGCTGGGCCCGTCCCCGACGCCTGGCTCGGTCGTTCCGGTCACAAGCCCGCTGCGGCCAGACCCTGCCCCACCTGGGAGAGTTCCGGTGTCCCCGAGACAGCTGGGGCGCCCCTCTGTGCACAAGACACCCCTCCCAGCAGCGGAGCTCCAGGCGTCGCGCCCGGGCACGAACCGCGCGTCTCGGACCTACCTGAGCCTTGCCGCCCGTCGGGCACAGGCGAGGAGTTAGGCGAGCAGGGCCAGCAGCCGAGAGTAGACCCGGAGCTCCAGCCGCACGCATCTATTGCAGCTCGGGCGGTGGGCGGGGCCCGGTCGCGGCCTCTGCGCTCCTGCCACGCCCACTGATGGGCGGGGCTTATGGCGGGCCCCTCCCACCCGGGTCTCCACTGCTCCCCGCCGAACCCCTGCGGATAGAGTGGCTGGGCCTGCCCGGGAGAGGCCGGCCGGCCCCCGCAGCGCCCCGCTCCCAGACGCGCGGCTGCCAGACGGACGCGGGGCTGCGGTAGTCACAACAGCCTTTAATGCGACAACGAGGCGAGGGTCCGCAGCGCCTCCTCGGCCGAGCGGCACTGCGTCAGCTGGATCTGAACTTCCACCGTCAGCGGCTCCGGCCGGTAGTCGACCTCGAGGAACCCTGAGCGAAGGATGAGCGCGCGAGTCCGCGGACGGGAGCGGGCTCACTGCCCGACTCCAAACGCAAGCCCGGCCTCCGTGCGTCCCGACGGGGTCCGACCCCGCTCAGACTCCGTAATATCGAATAAAGCGAAATCACATTAGAATGAGGGACCACCGTTGCACTTGAAAAGACACTGACAGACTGTGGTTATTCAGATGTGAATATTTGGCAGATAGTTTCTTTTTAAAAAACGAATGAAAGTAAGCCTGGCACTTCAGGGAAAGCAACTGAAAGCACTTTGACAAATTCCTAACACTCGAGCTCTCAGATAGAAATCTGAATTTGGGAACATTGTATCTGTCACCAAGAACTTAGTTTTCCAGTACACTCCGAGACCCTTCTCATGATACGGGTCACGGTGATATCAAAGAGCGTGATTTTACATAGCGTATGATGAAATGTATCCACACTTGGCAGTTCTGCATAACTCAGTATTTTATAAAGAGCCGATGTCTGATGCTACGAACTATGCGTGGATAAGTCAGCTGCTCAAAATGCAGTGTAGCCCAGGGGATTTTAATGTGGCTGATCATGAAAGCATCCATTCATATTCAGCTTTCACGTCGTAATAACCTTAAAAAACTAGTAGTCGTATTTTTTGTACTATCAATGAAGGATATCCACAGTCACTTGAAAGCCTACTAAAATACTACCCTCAGCTCATTCAGACATGAAGGAGGTTATGTCAATGTGAACAAAATGTAATAAAAATAACTCCAAGGTCACCCTAACCCCACAACTGTGTCCCAGCTCCTGCGTCAGTGTTTGTGTGGGTCTTCAGATCCAAGCGGCATAAATCCCTTGTGCTTTTCAGAGTTGTTTGCCTACCCTAGCACCTTTGTATTTCCATATGATTTTAAAATCAGATTGCCGATCTGTTTTTAAACAGTCCCTCTAAGACTATGACTGAAATGGCATCAAATCTATAGAATGATTTGAGCCCTGGCTGGTGTAGCTCAGTGGATTGAGCGCGGGCTGGGAACCAAAGGGTCCCTGTTTGATTCCCAGTCAGGGCACATGTCTGGGTTGCAGGCCGGGTCCCCAGTGAGGGCCATGTGAGAGGCAACCACACATTGCTGTTTCTCTCCCTGTCTCCCTCCCTTCCCCTCTCTCTAAAAATAAATAAATAAAATCTTTTAAAAAAAATCTATAGAATGATTCGAGAGAAACTGACATCTTAACGGTATTCGATCTCCTTCTCCATCTTCAGAGTCCCCCGACCTCATACTTCTGTTAGGTGAGTTTTTTCGTTGAGAAAAATCTCATAAAATTCAACGTTTTAACCAATTTTAAATGTACGGTTCAGTGGTTTTTAGCATATTCACAATGTCGTGCCATCCCATTCCAGAACGCTTTCATCACTCCAGGTGGAGACCCCTCACCCATGGGCGGCAGTATCTCCTCAGGCCCCCTCCTCCCAGGGCCCAGCAACCACTAATTAATCTGCTTTCTGTTGCTCTGGTTTTGCCTATTCCAGACATTTCCTATCAATGTGATCGTGTACGGCCTTTGGTGTCTGGCCTCTCTCACGCAGCTTCGTGTTCTCAAGGCAGCGGGGGTCAGTGCTTGGTCCCTTTCTGTGGCTGAGTCACAGTGCACGGCGGCGGGGCCACGCCACACTTTGTCTGCCCATTGTCCCTCAGTGGGCCCTAGGCGGCTTCCACTCTGCCTGCTGTGATGCTTGCTGCTGTGGCCTGGCCTTGCACTCTGCGGCGGCCTTCCAGCTGACCTCCCTCTCCGCCACCTCCCCCTCCCAGCCAGGCCATTCCAACACTCAAATCCAAACCTTAACTATTTCAGACACTTGGGAGGCTGCCCACCGCCCACAGAACAAGTCCAGGCTCCTCTTAGGGCAGATATGGGCTAATGAACTGAAGCAGGAGCCAGATGATGGTTGAGCCAGGGGACTGAGGGTCAGGGCCCCTCTGAACCCTCCACCCCACCTCATCCTGGCTCCGAGCCCCGAATGCTTTCCCTGCCATGGGTGACCCACAGCAGCCGTTCTTGTCTCAGGGCCACAGGGACGATGACTTGGCCCTCAGGCAGGGTGGCCCCCCACTGGCTGGAAGATAGGGTTCTCCACCCTTCCATCCCTGTGGTCCCACATGGGCTGACCCCTCCACAGTCCTGCTATGACCTGGACGTGTGTGGCCCCCACATTCAGAGGTGCAGTCCTACCCCCCAGAGGTGATGGTGTCCGTAGGTGGAGCCTTTGGGAGATGACTAGGTCGCAAGGGCAGAGCCATCATGATGGGACTAGCACCCTTAGAAAAGGAGCCCCACAGAGCCCTTCCTGCCCCTGCCTCCAGGTGAGGACCCCATGAGAAGGCAGTGGCTGTGAACCAGGAAGAGGGCCCTCACCTGACAACGCCTGCCCCTTGGACTTCCTAGTCTCCAGAGCTGCAGGAAATAAATGCCTGTGGTTCACGAGCTGCCTCGTCTGTGCTGCTCCAGTGAAGGACACAGGTCCTCAGCAAACCCCCTCAGCCCTCAGTCCCTGTCATCGCGCTTACGTTTCTTAGCTTTCTTGTTCTTGGAATCCTGAGAGAGAGAACCACCGAATAAGACGCTCACAAGGTGGGAGTGCGGGCGAAGGGGTGGACCCAGATGCAGGGTGGGGTCTCCTAGGGGGACCGGGCCCACCCTCGCCCGCCCCATGGCTTTGGGAGAGGCCCCCCTCCTCCCTGGCCATCCTGGGCACTCTGGGGCCCTGCAGTGCTGGGGCTTCCTGAGTGGGGGTGCTCTGAGGCCCTCCACCCCACCCCTCCCGTGACCTGGCCCCACAGCCCTTCCTTGCCCAGCACTGTTTCTGTGCAGAGGGTGTGTCAGGGGCCCCACAGTACCCTGAGGAATGTCAGCCTGTCGGACTCCAAGGTGCGGATCACCCCAAAGTTGCACAGGGTGGACACGACGGACTCCCCTGCCAGCAGGGGCTCCAGGACCACCAAGCCGCTGCCCAGCACCCGCAGGATGGGCGGGTCCTGGCGGACCTCCTTAGGAAGGTCTCTCTTCTTCTTGGGCCCCTTCTGCTCCTGTGAGGAAAGGCCAGGAGGGTGACAGGGCCCCAGGGACACACCCAGCGCCACTGCCCAGGCCAGCGGTACCTTCGTCGTCTCCTTCTTCCCTCTGTCAGCCTTGTCCTTCCCATCTTGCCCCTTCTGGCCCTTCTCCTCCTTCTCTTTCTTGTTCTCCCCTTTTTCCTTCCTGGCAGGCAAGGGGCTGTCCATGGGAGGTGACACCACAGGCCACGACAGAATCTAAAGGACAGTGAGGCAGCTTTGTGTGAGCACAGCCAAGCTGGGGCTGGCGGGGGTGTTTCTGGAAAGGTGCAAACCAGGGAGCGGGGCCACAGATGCCTCGACAGAAAACCGGAAGTGGGAAGGAGCAGCGTGTCTGCCTCCAGGGACCCCAGTGCCCACCTTCTCCTCCACAATGGTCACCGTGGTCCCCGCCAGCAGGAAGGCCTTGAGTGGCACCAGGTCCCTGAGCGTGTGCTGCATCTCATAGTTGCAGGAGATGATGTCTGCCCAGGGCTTGCGGGAGGTGCTGAAGAGGACTGTTCTGGGAGGGGACAGGAGGGGACAGGAACCCAGATGTCATCACCCAGGCCGTGGGGCACTGTGGGATGACGTGGGCCTGGGGCTGACCACTGCCAGGTGGGGTAGGGACCAGGAGGCCAGGAAGGGGCACAGACACCCTGAAGAAATCAGGATGGTGAATGCTGAGTAGGGACTTCCTTCGGTAGGGGTGGGGGGTTGACGGTACACAGAACAGTGACAGAAACCAACCAGAAACGAATCAAAAGTGTTTAAGAACTTCAGCAAAGTAGGAGCAGAATTGTTTCTGATTCCCTGAGTTGTCCCCAAGTGGTGCTCTGGTGGTAAAATATCATTTACACATGCATCAGGGACGGTTGCATAATCTCTGCCAGATGGCTGTCACCGCCGCAAACCCGGGTGGGTGCCCCTCCTGAAAACAGGCTTCCCCTCTGTTGACCTTTCCACGCCGCTCCCTCCACATTCAAGCTTCTGCCACCTGTCTCCTCCTCCAGCCGTCCCAGGGGCCCACACCCCCGCCTGGACCTCCCCAGGGAGGCAGTTGCTGGGCAGTGAGATGTGACCCCCGCTGGGCCATTTCCCTCCCTCGGTGGGTGAGGGCCCACTGGGCCTGGGCTGTCTTACTCGTGACGACGTCTGCAGCCCAGAGACCTAGAATCATGTCCATTAAGGACAGAACGACATTTTTCTCATTTACATAGTGTTTGAAGCAGTGAAATTACTTGTGGCTCTTATTTTTTTGTTCACCTTTTCCAAAAGTCACAACCACCATGTCGGCCCGCAGCAGCAACTGGCTGGCCCGTCACTGTCTTCTCTCTGTCCCCACAGGGGACACCAGCCCTGGGGGATGGGCAGCTTGTGCTCCCCCACATTCTCAGTGAGCCTGCATCATTTTCTCGGAGATGAGGTTTTAAATAATTAAAAATAAATAAATTTTTCGCACACTTTGAGAGAAGCTAGCTTCTGCAGCTCCTCGAGGGCACTAGTGGGCAGCAGGGTCTGTGGGAGGTGACCAGCTGAGGCTCGGCGACAAGGTCAGTTTTTGAGAAAACTCAACCACACATGCCGATGGCAGGGTGTGTGTCAAAAAAAAAAGACCCAAACAAAGCTCCATGTTTTAAAATTAGTACAAAATAGCTCCTAGAGCTTCAATACTGAATGAGACCTGACTCTAAGTTCTTGTAAAAGTCGTCATCGAAAAGGCTCTTGGTCAGGAAAATCCAGGGCGACACAGCGGAGCCCGTGCAGTGGGCGGGGCCAGGTTCTGGGAGGCGGGAAGAGCCTGGTACTCAGCTGGGAGGGCCCAAACCACCTAGGACCCCAGGATGAGTTCCCAAGCAACTAAAACAGTAAACGGAAAAGGTTTCCGCCCCTGAAGCCGGTGAGAAAGGAGCTGCGCAGACCTCTCCCCCTTGACAAAGCAAGACCAGCCTCAGGGGAGGGAGACCCAGCCACACTTGGCCTGGAAGGTTAGAACTCGAGGGAAGAAGGCTGAGCACTGAACTTGAGCTCACCTTCGGGGTGAACAGCCCAGAGGGGCCTTTGTGGCCCATGCCTGGGCCCCAGGGAGTGCCCAGCTGTCAGGACTGAATGGGGAGGTGCAGTGTGGTCTGGCCTGGCTGAGACCCTGGCGACCCCGTGCCCTGCCACCGGCCAGGCCCCTATCCTTACCCTGGGGACGCGAAGAGCCGGGGATCGACTCTCGGCCGAAGCTGGGCCAGCTCCTGTGCAGAGTCTAACACGTGCAGGGATGGCGACCCAGCTGAGGCCATGGACCCCTCCAGCTCTGCTGATGGAGACGGGGACACGGACGTGGGAACAGACTCGCCGGAGCCGGCAGTCCGTTCTGGAGTCTGCTGGCTTTGCTCCTCCTGGCTGGGCAAGGGCTTGACGATCTGCCAGAGAAGACACGAGGAGCAGAGAACCCAGCCTGGGCCGTGTGCCCCAGCTCCCGCCCGTGCACGTGTGTGGGTGTGCGTGAGCAGGTGCAGCATCAGGGTGAACTCAGGAGGGTAAATGAGCCGATCTGATTTCTTCTGCGAAGTGTGAAAACAGTGCGAGCCGTGCAATGGCTGGGTCTCCTCACCTTCCCCTTCTGGGCCAGCGACTGTCTGGGGTGTCCTCCTGATGGGGGTGGGGGTGGGAGGTGGGAGGGTTGCAGGGTGGGCCGGGAGTCGTCAGTCTGGGGTGATATTCTGGGCTGCTCCCTTGTTGGGCCTTTTGCTCTTATTTTGAAGGGACAGAAGGATGAGTGGCTAGGAGTCATTTCAGTTACGAGAACAGCAACTCCACCTCCAAGTTCAGGTTCAGGGCGTTCCTGGGTCCGCCCGCCTGCGCAGGAGACGCCGTGGACCCAGCGCAGAGCCCCGCCCCCTCCCCGCATTCTCAGGGCTGGCCCCGGGCCGCACCTCCGCCAGCACCCCGCTGTACTCGCTCTTCTCGCCTTCATCGTCCTCCACGAAGTCGTAGGTCACGTAGTAGTTGTACGTGATGACAGGGCCCTGCGGCCCCGGCTCCGGGTCCAAGACCGAGGTGTCCAGGACCCCTTTGACGTTTCCAATCGTTACCACAAGCTGCGCCTCACTTGCGAAGAAGACTGCAGGGGAATGGGCAGGAGTGAGGGGCGCCACGGGGTTGGAGGTTGCAAGAGCGGGCCAGAGGGCAGGGGCCGCAGGCCACCGTGCGGGCAGAGCCCTGCAGTTTGCAGACGTGGCTCGGTCGCAGTGACCGTGGACCACCCCTCTGGCTGGCACCCTTCTTAGGCCTTGTGTCCCCATCTGCATAATGGGAATGATAGCAGCTGCCTCACAGGGAGGTTGCAGAGCAAGGCCCCGCGCTTGAGAAGGCGCCAGTGCAGCTTGCGGCCACAAGGGGGTGATCTCAAGCCACCGTGAGTGTGAAGACACTGGCATAGAAAATGCTTCCTATTGTGCCTGGGGAGGGAGGGGACTCAGGAGGGCCCAGCCTCCCTAGCCCTTCTGTCCCCAAACCTTGATCACAGGAACCAAATCTGGGAGGGACTGAGAAAGAAGGTGAGCTGCACCCAATCAGAGTCCAGGCCCACCCGGGAGTGTGGTGGGTGGGCTGCGGGGGAGGGGGGGCGGATGGGGGGGAGGGCCGCGAGCCGGTGTGCCAGCCCCCTCACTCGCACTGTTGCGGAGTCCCCGGAACTGGTACTTCTCGGTGGGCGATACGGTGACATCGTCCAGCACGCAGAGCCGGGCCAGGCTGTCGACCGTGAAGCCGCGGTAGTAGGGAACCAGGGCCAGTGGGTTCCCCTGCAGCACCAGGAGCCGCAGGCGCTGCAGAGTGCTGAGGCTGCTGACCATGCCCTGCAGGTCTATCAGGTCGTTGAAGCTCAGGTCCAGGGACACAAGGTTAGGCCTGGAAGGGGAGCGGAGGGGTATGACCCGCCTGCCTGCCCGGCCTCCCCCGCCCCACACCCCAGGCCCACGGCAGACAGGAGGCCTGCTGCTGAGGGCGGGAGGGGGCTGGCCTTCGTGACTGGCCCACCTCGGGTGGCCCTGGACTGAGTTAGACTCCCCACACAGTGAAGGACCTCCTGGCTCTCCTGCCCGCGCTTTGTGGCACTGCCAACCTTGCAGGTCAGAGGTGGCCCCGTTGCATCCTGCCTCTGCCTGACTTCTACTGACACAGATCTTCTCTTCCAGGTTAAATGGCTCGGTAGCTCCTGGGGAACCTGATTTGGTGTTGTATATCTAGAAGATTCTAGACAAAGACTGACTGACAAGGAAGGCAGAGCAAAGCCCCTTTGGGGAGGAGTACTGGGTGGGGACAGAGTGTCAGGTGATCTGGGGACAGGGGAGGGTATTCAGGAGCCATGAGGGGTCTGGAAGCTGGAGGACACTTTCCAAAGCCAGCCGGCAACTGACCAGTGGAAGCCATTTGGTCCATCCCTTGGGCCAGGGGTGCAGGATGGGCAGAGGGCCAGCAGGGCAGGACGGTTCCCTAGGGCCAAGTGGACTAGAAAGCAAAATGAACTCCGCTCTGAGAAGGGAGGTGAGAGGGATGAAGAGACCCTTCCTTAGCACCGTCTCTGCGGTCCCCTTACCCGTGACCCTCCTGCACGCTGGATCAGGCGCGACCCCTCCAGCCCTCCCCAGCCAGCCCGTCGGTGGGGCATACACAGCCTTGTCCCACCATCAGCCTGTCCACAGAGCCAGGGAAGCGTCCACGAAGTCGAGTAATAAGATGTCTACCTCCCTTTTAGTTTCACGACAGTGGAAGATGGAGGTTTTATATGCTTTTATGAAATCCACACTCAGCATCACGCAGGTTACTTAGATTTACAGTGTTATTTTCCCCAAAAAACGCCGGCGCGTGTGGTACTGTCCATGGTACCAGCGGCAGGCCAAGCGCGTCTCTTCCCTGAGCTGCGACCCGACAGCTGGGGTCCGGGAGAGAGCGAGCGGAACTGTGCGGTGCGGCCAGTGCGCTGAGGGGATTGGGCAGGAGTAGGAGAGAGGGGACACAGAAGTGATGGTCGCAGAGAAGGGCTCACTGAGAGTGCATTTCCCCGGTTACGTGGGAAAGCCGGGCATCGACGCTGACCAACGATGCCCTCTGCCCCTTCCGGGCTGCGAGGGAGGGAACCATAGTGACCCTCAGCCCCCGGGAGGGCGCCCGCACAGCCTGCTCCGACAAGCCTCTGCCACTGCCTACGACGGCCTTTCACGGCAGCCTCTGACCTCCTCACCCTCAGGTCTGGGGTTCTCAGCTTCCCACGTTGTGCCCACAGAGGAAACAGAGTCCCACCGAGGGCTGCCTGGGGGGCGGTGGTGCCCCACTCAGGGCAGCCTTGTCCCCCTAGGCAGTCACGGGAGACACGTCAGTTGTCACAACTGGTGTGGGGCAGGCGCCACCGGCTCCCAGTGGGGAGAGGCCAGGGATGCTGGTGGCCGTCCTGCGGGGCACAAGGCAGCCCCCGGCAGAGAATGGCCCAGTCCACGTGACAGCAGGGCCTGGGGCGTGGCCCCGCTCTGAACCCTGACTCCAGGCGAAGCTCTGACTTCCCCGGCCTTCCATGGGGCAGCTTTTATTGGGTTGGAGACATGAATCTCAGGTCTGGAGTCAGCTGCTGACCAGGAGTTATTACAGCAGAAAGCGGAGCCGGACCCTCCGAGCCCCCCGGGTCCAGCACCCAAGTCCCTTCCCTGTGCTCCGTTGGGGGTCCCGTGTTACCAGTGCTCGGCGGTGAGGTACAGGCTCTGCCGGGGGCCCAGTAGCTTGTTGTGGCCCAGCCCCAGGTGCTGCAGGCGTGGCGGCGGGCGGGCACACAGACACCCCAGGCTGGCGATAGCATTGTCATACAGCTCCAGCACCTGCGGGGCGGGGGGTATCAGTGAGCCCCCCTGCCACCCGGAACGCGGCTGAGGAAGCATGGTTCCGAGGCACTGGCCCACCCTCCCCGCCTGGACTCCCTCGTGGAAGTCCAGGGTGACCGTGTTCCTGAAGCGGGTATTGCAAAGTTTTGTTTTCTTCTGGGAAGGAGACGTTAAAATTGGGGATGGGAGGTGACGCTGGAGCACACGGGAGGAGACATGCATGACGCTGGCAACGCGGTGCCCTGTGGCCGTGTCTCTGTGCGGCCCACCCACCCTCCTTCAGACACTGTCTCTGCAAGTGCTGACTCTGACTAATATGTAGCTTACAGATAAACAGCGTGCTTATATAAAAATTCTAGGAACTACTTCAAAAGAAGCAGACTCCAACCTTCAGGCCTCCCAGCTCTGGGAGACTTGGTGACCTTCAACCGCCAAACCAGGATGACAGAAAACCAGAACGACGTACAACCAGAATGACGTAAAGTCAGGAGGCTGGAGATCCTTATCGGGATGGACGGGGCTTGTCCGCCGAAGGAAGCTTTCCAGCCCCCTCCCCAGGATCAGTTTGTTCTGCTTCCCCTCTCCCCCTGCCTGAGATGTAAAGACGGTCTCGGTGACCAGAGCGTCTGATCCTCTTGGGCTGCTGGCTCTTGAATAAACCTACTTTCCATCCACCAGCCCGTCTCTCTTTTTTTTTTTTTAAAGATTTTATTTATTTATTTTCAGAGAGAAGAGAAGAGAGAGAGAAAGAGCAATGTATGGCTGCCTCTCACATGGCCCACACCGAGGACCTGACCCGCAACCCAGGCACGTGCCCCGACTGGGAATCGAACTGGGACCCTCTGGCCCCCAGCCCGCGCTCAATCCACCGAGCTACACCAGCCGGGCCTCTCTCTCTTTTTTTAATGTATTGATTTTAGAGAAAAAGAGGAAAGAGGAGAGAAAGAGAGAAACATCGATTTGTTATTCCACCTATTTATGTATTCATTGGTTGCTTGCTTGCTTATTTATTTTGTTAAAGATTTTATTCATTTTTAGAGAGAAAGGGAGGGAGAAAGAGGGAGAGAAACATCAATGTGTGGTTGCCTCTTGCACGCCCCCTACTGAGGACCTGGCCCACAACCCAGGCATGCTCCCTGACTGGGAATTGAACTAGCGACCCTTTGGTTCACAGGCCAGCACTCAGTCCACTGAGCCACACCAGCCAGGGCATTATTTATTTATTTTAAAGAGAAAGAAAGGAAGCAAGGAAGAGAGGGAGAGAAACATCAATGTAAGAGAGAAACATTGATCGGTTGCCTCTCGTATGCATTGAGTGGGGACCAAACCCACAACCCAGGCATATGTCTAGACAAGGGATCGAACCAGCGACCTTTTGCCTTGTGGGATGACGCCCAACCAACCAAGCAACACTGGTCAGGACTCATTGGTTGCTTTTCTATGTGTTCTGACCAGGAATTCAACCTGCAACCCTGGTGTATCAGGACAATACTCTAACCAACGGAGCTACCTGGCCAGAGCCCCCTCTCTCTCTCTTTTTTTTTTTTAATGTTATTTTTTTACAGATTTTATTTATTTATTTTTAGACAGAGGGAAGGGAGGGAGAAAGAGGGAGAGAAACATCAATGCGTGGTTGCCTCTTATGTGGCCCTCACTGGGGACCTGGTCTGCAACCCAGGCATGTGCCCTGACTGGGAATCGAACCGGCTACCCTTTGGTTCCCAGCCTGCGCTCAATCCACTGAGCTACACCAGCCAGGGCCCCCCGTCTCTTGATCACTGGCTTTCACAGGGCAGGCAGCCGGACCTGGGCTTGGTATCATCTGGAAAAGTCGGAGGAACCTGGACGGAAGACAGCAATGGTTCTGGTTCCCTCCTCCAAGGCGTTCCCACCTCCCAGTGTTTTCTTGAACATGACTCTGAGCTCTAGTTCTCAGTCCCTCTGCCACGAAATCGACTAATCTCAGCACTCGATATAAAACTGAGGCCATTTTTGAAGGGATTAAGAAGTACATATTGGCCCTGGCTGGTGTGGCTCAGTGAATTAAGCCCAGGCCTATGAACCAAACGGTCACTGGTTCGATTCCCAGTCAGGGCACAGGCCCGAGTTGTGGGCCAGGTCCTCAGTAGGTGGCATGCAAGAGGCAACCGCACATTGATGTTTCTCTCCCTCCTTCAACCTCCCTTCCCCTCTTTCTAAAAATAAAAAAATAAAATCCTTACGAAATAAAAAAAGAAGTACAGATTGGTAGTTACAAAGTAGTCAAGGGGATGTAAAGCACAGCATAGGAAATATAGTCAGTAACGTCATAACTCTGTACAGGGCCAGGCGGGCCCGGAAGTATTGGGGGAACACTTTGTAAAGTACATGATTGTCTAAGCACTGTGCTGTACACCGGAAATGAATACAAATTAATGTTGAAGTTGAGTTATAATTGAAAAATAAAATTTAAATTAAAACAAGATAAAATTGAGACCATTTTGACATGCTGAGCCTAAGACTTATGATAAAGCCTAGCCTGCTTTTATTTTTAAACACTTTTTTATTGTGGTGAAATATATTTATCAAAATCAGCCATTTGAAACACTTTAAGTATCAAACTCAGTGGCATTAAATTCATTCACAGTGTTGCACCACCATCATCACTATCTATGTCTGAATTTTCTCATCGCCCCAAAGCCACAATTCCCCATGGCCCCTGCCCCACCCCCACGGCCACTGGTAACCTCCCGCCTAGTTTCTGCCCCCATGGATCTGTCCCTTCTGCATGAACTGGATCTGTCTCCAGTTCATGGAGCTGGCACCATCTGACACGTGGCCTTCTCTATCTGGCCTTTGTCGTTCAGCATCCTGTTTTCAAGTTCATGCATGATGTGGCCTGGGTCGTGCCTTTGTATGACTGAATCACAGTCCTCTGCAGGGAGAGGCCGCACTGTGCTTTTCCACCCATCTGCGGGTAGACACTGGGGTTGTCCCCACCTTTTGGTGATGGTGAATGATGCTGCCATGAACATTGGCGCACAGGAATCAGAGCCCCTGCCTTCCTTTGGGGCTCTATCTACCTGGGAAGGGAATAGCTGAGTCTACGGAAACTCTGAGGAACCTGACCGCCCTCTGGAGGGCCTGGGGCCAGGCCTCGCCCACAGCCACCAGGTGTCCACGTGTCGGCACGATGGGGGCAGGCCCTTGGCAGTGTGCGCTCACAGACCTGAGCCCAGCCTGGCCTCCTTTACCTTGAGAGTTGGGGGCAGATTGGCAGCTGTGATCTCCTTGATCTGATTGGCGCTCAGCACCAACTCCTCCAGCCTCGGGAACTTCAGCAGGCCGGTGTCCACTAGGCTCACCTGGAGAAGAAGGAGAGGATGCCAAGAGCTCAGCTGCAGGAGGCGGCACAGAGCAGTGCCCCAGTCACTGTGAGGGTAGTGACAGCTTGTCTGTCTGCTCCCAGCACCCCAACCCCAATCCTCCCTGTAAGCCTTCCCTGCCTACTCCTGCCAGGACCCAAATATCTGACCTCTCACCTCTCCAGCCCTCCCCCGTCCCGACTAGGGGTGTCAGATCATTTCCAGCTCAGTGACCTGTGGCCTTTGTTGAGCTGGGAGCCCCTGAGGGCAGGAGCCCCATTCTCTGTGGTTGTCTCCCCCAGAGCCACAGTGAGCCTGGGGGTCAAGGAATCACAGTGGTGCACACAGAGCAGGATCAGACCAGAAGCTTCAGAGCCTGTCCATGAGTCCTCGGCTACCTGTGGCGTCAAAGACACTGGGGTCCTTCCTGCTGGCCCTCTCTTCTCTAGGGTGGCGACCATGCCAGCCTGCCTAGGACTGAGGGGTTCCGGGGACATGTAAGTTTCAGTGTTAACACCGGGCAAGTCCCAGGCAAGCTGGTTGTCCCCCTTGCTGTCCCCCAAGCACTGTGTCGTGCAGTTTCTCTGGGAAAGGGGACAGGCAGCTAGAGGCTGCGTTCTCGTGTAAGGTTTGGGCTCTGGTACTGATGTACGCAAAGAAGGTTTTTTAAAACAGCAATTACTATAGTACTGTGCCATGCCCCCGGACCTCGGCCCCCACAGCTGAAATGAAGTAAAACCAGCATGAACACTCTGAGAGGTCTCTACTTGGACCCGGGAGGGTCGATGGCAGGGCGCTCCAAAACCAGCTCTCTTAAGACCCACTATGGACTCCTGCCCGGGGTGCAGGAGAAGCTAGATAACAAAGAACAGGTTAGCGGCTCACTCTACCTGGTAGACCAGTGGGTGAGATTAATCAGAAGCAGGACGGAGCTCTCCCAGGGCTCTCCCACTCAGCACCCAGGTCTTCCCTAAGGGCTGTTGACCGCCTCTGGATGCTCCCACACTCACCTGCTTGTCCACCACCCGGAGGGACCTGAAATAGGAGTAGAAGAAAGTATCTTTGAGCATCAGGGGATTCTGGACGGCCAGCTGTCTCAGGAACCGGTCCTCTGCGCTGGAGTCGTCTGGCAGGGCCCAGGGTGACTGGGGGCTGCAGACCAGGTCCAGCAGTTCCTCCGCTGTCTCCTCCCCGGGGCTTGTGGCCTCCTCCTCTCTGGGGGTCAGCTCCCGCCGCGTGCGCCACGTTCGAGGAAGAAAGCGCGACTTATTCTGCAGAGGTGGAGATGGAGAATTTCTCTGTGACTCAGTCCTCCCAAGGAGCCGAAAGTCTCAGGACTGAACAGCTTGTAAAATAGGATAAGCAGGGACAAAGAGTTCAGCTATTTAGACAAGACAACGAGTAATCAGTGCTTTGGGCTGATTACCAGCTGTGGTGTCACGACAGACAAGAGAAACTTGAAAAATAACGAAAAGGCCCATTCCTGCCTTCAGGAGTTTGCTCTCGAGCTGGGACCCTGGAAGATGCCAGTGGAAGTGATTCAACGTTTAAGGAAAGATTTCTGTCCTAGAAGCCAGGAGGCGCAAAAAGCGACCTGGGGGACGTCATCAGTGAAGGAGGGGCAGCAAGGCTGAAAGGTGAACCGTGCAGTAAGTGGAAGACAGATGAATTTGTCCCAGAGTTTACTTTGTCCTTCTCCTTCCTCCAGGAGCGATGACTCTAAACCCTAAAGCCCAGCACCATCCCAGGCACAGACAGGGTCGGTCACTGCGTGCATCGAACGTGTGCTGAGGGAGGCCGCTGCCCTGAGCGCAGAAGAGTGTGTGGGGCCCGGCCTCCTACCGCGGCCCTTCGGGACTCTGGACCCTTCGGCACACTTGGGGACTCCCGTCTCGCGCGGTCCTGCTTCTCCTCCCCACCACGGGCACTTAGCTGGAGACAGGCCCCTCTGGCCGTACTGCAGCAGGGTCCCAACTGCTGGCATCGCTCTCCTGGTGTCTCCAGGGAAGCGAAGAGGCCCTCCCCAGCTGGGCGGATGTGTTCAACTCCCGCAGGCTCAGGGGAATCCTATGGCCCCGCGCCCACCCCAGGGCAGGTTGCTCCCTAAACGCCCAGATCCCAGCCCCCTCTCAGGCATCCCCAGACCCGCCCCCTCTGCCCTGCCCGGCCCGGCTCTCAGTCCCTAAGACCTGGCCGGCCCGTCCCCAGCGACCCCCAGGTCCCTCCCGCCGTCGCCCGCACCCAGCTGCCCGCGCCACACGGAAACTCGTGCAGACACAATTGCCGCAGGTGCTCCTGGACCGCGGCGCTCACTGTCACGACGGGCGCCTCCGTGGTCCCGCCCGGCGCCTCAGTGGTTCCGCCAGGCTCCTCCATGGCCCTGCGCTGTTGCAGCTGGAGGTTGCTAGGCAACCTCCCGGACGCGCGCGTGCTCGAGACAGCGGAGCGCTCGGGGATTCCGCGACTTCCGGGTGGAGCCAACTCTTCCAGGCGGAAACCGAGACCCCGACTCAGCCCCAGGCGACCTGGGTTTTCTCTTCCGGCCTTGTCTGTGCTCGCAGCTGAAAAACGGGATGACAGTCCACGGGCCACCGCGGCTGGGGTGTAACGGCTGCGGCTCCCAGCGGGTGCCGAGCCCTTCCCGCACACGCATCGGTTTCTCCCCGCTAGAGAAGTGCTAAGCATGATCCCCATTTGACAGATCGGGAAAGGAGAAAGGAGCCCAAGGGCAACCTCAAGATTCTAATAGGTGGATTCCAATGTGGATCTCTCTAACCCACCGGCTCAGCACCGAGGCCCCATTTTAGACTATTCAGTCTCCCC